>VXBT01007300.1:293943-360445 GCA_013400235.1 Oriolus oriolus | reverse complement strand
AGAGAAGAGAGAAGAGAGAAGAGAGAAGAGAAGAGAAGAGAAGAGAAGAGAAGAGAAGAGAAGAGAAGAGAAGAGAAGAGAAGAGAAGAGAAGAGAAGAGAAGAGAAGAGAAGAGAAGAGAAGAGAAGAGAAGAGAAGAGAAGAGAAGAGAAGGAAGGCATTAGCTCCCCATTTAGAAGTTCCAAAGGCCAAAGGTTTGGAAACTCTACCAGCCTGGAGCTCATTAATTAACAAATTCAGATTCAGGAAAAAATACCAAAGTACTAAAACTGGTTTTCTCTCATTCTTTGTTCTTTTTCTTCCTCTCACTTTATTTTCCTAGATCTCTCCCTCCTCCACACCCCTGCTATCTCTTAAAAAATGCCAACACCAACCTAAGCACAAACCTTTGGCCTTTTTTTGCCTTTTCAAGCCAGAAATATATCTCAGTGAAGCTGAATATGCAAGTATGCCCTTGGTGTCTTTCTGTTGTCTTCCTGGTACCTCCAAACTGGAAATCAGCTAGAAGATACCATTCTTAATCCAGACATGGAAAAATGCTTACTGTTTTTACTCCAGTTCTGTTCCCATGATCTCCTCCAGTTTTGTTGCAATTACACCATTTTTTTAAAGTGTTTGCTTTTTAAATATCATTATTCCCAGATACCATTGATCTCTTTTCAGGAAAAAACCATACTGAAATGAAGGAAAACAGCTATGCTATGCAATGATTTCTAGATTTCATCAGTTTTTCCTCAGTTCCACAGAAATATTGCAAGCAAACTAGGTGTATCAAAACTGCTTTGGAGGTTTCATTTAACATTCAAAGGAATATCAAATCATCTCCTGTTATATGCGTGAAATTCAGAGCCTCCTCAGAAAACTTGAACTTATTTTCTTTCCTCCTGCTTTTCAAAACCAACCAGGGCCAACAAATGCAAAGAAAAAAAGAATAAACTTTGAAGCTGAAATTTAAAGCAATGGAAGTCAGGAAGTTCAAAAGTTAATGTTCCTATGGCTGTGTTAACTTGGCCATGTTGCAAATAGATCATGCAAATACTTCAAGCTATTTTGTTAAAGGCCTATAGTACTGTGCCATAAAGCATAATAAAACATGCTGTTTTCTTTTCATGTGGAAATCAACTTGTATGAGGAACAGTACAGTGTATTTCTACTGCTAATGCTGACTTCTCCATCACAAGTCAAGTATCCCTGCCTCAAGGCACTTCTCTGTTCTGACAAAACTGGTGTCTCATTGGAGTCCAGCTTTCCCTTAGTTCACCCAAGAGCTTACACACTGACCCCCGCAGGAACAAAGGACAACTTCTCTCCCAACTCATTTGCCTCATTAGAAAATAATCTGTCTTCCCTCTTGAGATCAAAGAACACTTGTCACAACTTTTCCACCCCTCACTTAGATGAAATTTAAACAAATGGCCTTGTCGATCATCTCCTTTCTGTTCTTCAGTATCTTAGTTTTTACCAAGGAGCATATTGATACCCCAGTGCAGTAAACATGATCTCACATCTATCAAATACTCATCCCCACCACAGATGATGAAATACATACATGTAAAATATTCTGATTTAGCAAAAAATTTCTTTTACTCTCCTTGTACTCTTCTGTTTGTCTCCTGTGATTCTAATATACATATTGCCATGTGCTAAGGTTAAAGGAGATCAGCCCCCATAAAATGTGCCTTATTCTTGGTCAAAAATGTTGTTTCGTAGCTCCACTGAGAGTTCACCCACCAATGCTGGGTCAGTGTTAAGTAAGCAAAGTCTGAAAAACCATCAGTTCCACTATCCTCTCTGTCTTGGAGAAGCATACTCATCAGCTGCATTCTTCATCCCAGAGCTAAAGGGGCTGTAAAGACAAGGACTGTGGTTTTGAACAGTATTCAAAAAGCTCAGAAAAAGAAAAACAGCTCTAATGTGTTCACTGTACCCTTACTTGATGTGACCTTTGTACTAATTAGTTTTCAAGTTCAAAAAGCTCAGAAAAAGTACTTTATAAAGTATACTTAAACTTTATCTGTTTAAGAATGAATGAATACCTGACTCAGATCACAGTCTGACAGAATGGGATGGAATAATTTGAGCACACTGAAAGCACTGTATATGGATTTAGCTACATGACAACTTGATTTATTGGGAATCCAAGGAAAGTTCCTAGGCTGAGGTTTGAATTATTTCAGACAACAGGGTAAGCTCTTCCTACAAGCTCTTCTAAGTTTAGCCACTTGTTCACTGGTGCCAATTTTGCTCAGATACTTTTCAGCCAACTTTTCTTCACTGCTGGTCTTCTCCAAAACTGTAAGAGCCAGATGTAATGGTAGGAGACCAGTTTTTACCTGCAGTGCCTGCCAGCATAATCTATGCTGTGTGAGCTGTCCATCACACATATATCATACAGAATCAGAGGTAACATTCTACACGTCCTTCAGAAAACGAGAGAAACTACTGCAGCTTTTCAGAACACTTCTTAGTGTGCTGCTAGTAAGAAGGACTCAAGTCACTTCCATGGTTTTTTGATCCTTCTTCATCTCTCAGGAGAGACAACCATATTCAATTGACAGTGTTGTGAGTGACACAGAGCACCAGAAAGACGAGACAATATAACTGATCATTATTCACAGAAAATTAAGAACATCTGACTTCTTTATTATCTAAATGTTGATAATTTTTATCAGAAAAAATGCTCATTATTCACTGCACTACTTCACAACCCTGAAAGGCAGGAGCACGTTTATGCTGAATACATATATGGAGACATAGGAATGCAAACAGGCCCTTTGTGACCAACTGCAGTGACTGCGGAGTGCGATCCAGTTCTGCCAAGTTCTGCACGGGCTTCTGCAAGAGTAACAGCAACAGCTGCCTGAGGTGATGCTGCATTCACTCCTCCAGCAAAAGGCATTCCCTGAGCGGAGTGGTTGTCAAGTTTGGGACAACCCCACAAAGATTTAGGCTTAGGTCTAAATCAGATCGTTGTGGTTTGGCCTGTTATTGCCAATGAAAGAATTCAGAATAATGAAGGTAAGTCTGGATATGCCTCTGTAGGACAGGAGGCTCAATTAATGCCAAGAAGCAACAGGTGGACAGAGAAATAAGACAGGTTGGAGGGAGGACAAACAAGGTAATATGAGCAGGTAATATGAACACGATTTTAGCCCAGCACCTGCCTACCTATTAACAGCTGGCAGAGTCCGGTAGGCATTGTGGAAGATGGGAATTATGTTCAAACAGTACTAAAATAAAATAAAACTAAAAAAAACTAGCCACAAAGCCCCAACAATAAAAACTGTTCTGCTATTCTGTGGTAGCTTTTCTCCTGGTGGTAGATCAAAGGTATTCAGCTATAAATACCTGACTTTTCCACAGATAATATCTATGAATCTGATCATGAACGAGTAATTTGGTCTATGAAAACAGCCCAAGCCGAAATCATCAGCTAATTGTACAACACTAGTATTTTTTGCACAATGTGCTGAGACTATTCCAATCAAAGCCACCTGCTTAAACTGTATAAAAATTACTATGCTACACATTATTTAAAAAATTAAATTAAATTAATAATAAAAAATTAGTTTTAAAAGTGTATTCAAAACCGGGAAAAAAGTGGAAGGAGAAGGTAATAAACAAGTGCACATCATACTCTACTTAGAAAATTATCAAGTAAATCTCCTGTACATTCACAGTGAACAGCTGTGCTTTTTCCTAGCTTCATACATTTCTGTTTTCCCACATTACTGCAGGTAATTTGTTTAGGATTTTAGCAACAATTTCTAGCAGCTGTTGTAACATTAATAAACTACTTCAGATAACCAAGAACTTCAGCAACCTATTTCTCTCATAGTAAGGATGCAAAAAATTATTTGTAGTTCAAACTACTTGACGGTGAAAATGAAATAATCAGTGTTTTGTGGCCCAGATGTTATCCAACTGGTGAAAAAATAATTTGTTGGAGGTAAGATAAAAGGACACACAATACTGCAGTGTAAAATCTCACAAACACTGGATATAAACTAAAGACCTATTTGCATGCATTTGTATCATCAGGGAACCAAATTTACTTTGTTTCTGCTTACTTTAATTTTCAGTGCCTTTGGAACATGTCAGTAAAAGTGAACAAAATGCTGCTAGGAAATGAGTCTGGTTTGTTGTGGTTTTTTTGGTTTTTTTTTTAGGGGTACAAGAAAAAGGATAATAATTTAGCAAAGGCAAACCGCAGGTAAAATACTTTCTAATAAATACATAGGAAAATACATTGCACATAATGTGCACTATAGTTACTATACGCTAGTAAGCATCACAGAAACAAAATCCTATGTAGTGAGACTACTTTTCATACATATGATTTAGATTTGATTTTTCAGATATTAACGAACATTTACAATACAACATTCATTAAAAACCCTATTAATATCACAGGGTTAAAATGTCATTCAGGGAAATTAATCATAAAACAATAAATGACAAATTGTATCTATACATAGGAATACAACACACATTTGGTTGTTTACTAGTAACAACAACAGCCACAATTGGAAAGTACATAACTTTGGTTTTGTCACTTGTGTTATGCTGTAGTTCTTAGCACTAGTCAGAATAGCCGTATTTACATCATAAAGTATGTAAATAAATCCCAAACTATCAGCTAATAATATATTTTTCATCATTAGCCAAGGGGGATAACATCAGAGGCAATATAGCTCTTAAAATGCTGCTGCAAGGAAGAACCACTTGACAGATCGTATTTCAGCTCACATGTAGGCCAATTTTGTCTCTTTTTTCAGGTTTGAAAATCTGACTGGTAATATCTCACTATGGATCTCTAGTATATCCAAAGAGATTTTCATTTTGTATTGTTAATGCTGCTATATTAAATGCATAATTTAAAAATATTTGAAAGTATGTTCTAATTTTAAAGGTTTTTTATAAACAAAATAGTTGAACTAGCTCTCCAGAAGCAATTAATTAACTTTGTCAGGGTTTTTTTTTTCCAAATTCATACTATTTTGTTTATATTTGCTGCCCTCCAGTAAATTCTTTAGCCAGCAGGCAATTACTTGGAATAAGGAATTCTTCCAATTTATTTTGGATGGTTTTATACACCCATCTCAATCATTAAAGAAAAAAACCTCTTTAGTTTAGGAAAATATAACAACCAAGATTCCCTAAACTCTCAAAGCATTCAAAACAAAAATAAAGAGACAGCTTCATAGTGACAGATGAATTTCATGTACCCAGGGCAATGCCCAGGAGCTGCAATAAAGTGTGCTTGCGATGCATCTTCAGCCATTTCTCCCACAGGAGTCTGCGCATTCTCCCCTATTCCAGACAAGTCAGCAAGTGTCCTTTGTCTCTGGCTCAACATGCCAAATCTCCTGCATCTTTCGACCCTCCTCCCTTCTCTCGTCTCCCCAATCTGATCCTGGAATGTTTTGGCCACAAGGTTAAGAAAGATTCCCCCATTTATCACAAGCTGCCAAGCACAACAGGGTCACAGCCCCAGCCCCAGTGCTATCACTTAGCTAATCCAGCCTCGGCACAGGCATGAAACTTCAAAGATAGTTTGCCGCGGGCAAAAATTAGTCCTTATTTGCTTTAAAATGCAAGTATCAATCAAGTTAAACTGTGCTTCAGTGGAGCTAACATTTTGAATGTTCAGAGCAACATGGACATTTGGTTCTTAGCTGTGACTCTAATTGAATGCAGAGCTCACCTGGAAGAGCATTACAAATACTTGAAGTACAGCAAAAATCTCGTCATGAGACAGTTCATTTTATCCATGAGAAACTCCTTGATAGAAAGAACTGTTCAGTCGTTCATGTAAACACACAAAAGCACCTTTTGGTGCATATGTTCAAATAAATACAGACAATATACACATAATCTCTGTTTATGTTAAATCACTTCAGATTATTTTACCCTCCAAAGGTTTTATTATGAGTTATACCAGATGAGCAGACAAACATATGTGATTGTAAAGGTCAGTTAAGGACTTTTAAATATCCCTGAAATTAATGTGAAGAACAATTACAGATTTACTATGAGAAAAAGCAAAGGACTTTTCTTCAATATCTACGAAGCAAATAATCAATTGACCCTAGGTAAAATAATATGGAAATTTTACTCTCCTGGGACTCTGCCTAGCACTTTCTGTCCAACCCAACAGAAACAATACAATAATTATATTTTTTAAATCAATCCAGGTTCTTCAATGTGTATTTTTAACTGCATCCTTCCGGGGCTAAAATGGGATCCCTCTTAATATCAGCTTTTAAAAAAAATCTTCACCTTTTCTTCAGATATTTACTTATAATTGAATAGTGTTTAATTATGTATTAATTCAGAGTAATGACTTAATATTGCAAAGAGAAACAAACCACGTAGATATTATCTTTCCTGTTAAGCTATTTCTGAAATGTATATTATTTATTTTCTTCCAGCAATGATTGAAAATATTTTTAATAAAATAAGATATAAAATGGAAATAAGTAGCATATTACCTACAGCAATTAAATTCTGCAAACTGCTCACATACCTTTTATACATAAATTTAATACATCCATGTTCTCCTTTTATTTAAAAATACTGAAATATCATGTTAAATTTTTAATCCCTTGTGAATAACATTTACTAAATAAGATTTATAATTCAAAGCTTAAAACTGAATAAAGTGCTAACTATTTCCTCTATTCTCCCAAAGTAAATGTAAATTCAATAAAATTTACGTATAGCTATTTGCAAAGAAAACAACGGAAAACAAAAGATAGAAATGATAGGTAAGTGCGTGAATGAGACAGTGTGCAGTGTGCTTTTTCATCTGCTTCTTCTGTTTAACAGTATGTTCAGACATTTTCTCAAACCACATTCTGTTTAAGAAAATAACCTTGACTTCTAATTTCTGTAACAGATGAATTAGTTTCCCTGTATGCGCGCTCTAACGTGCATATATATGTGTGTGCACGATCACACAAACGTACAAGCATAAAGATATTTTCCAAAGCCAAATTCAAGTTCTTTTGCTTGATATTCACACAAGGTTGCTGCTATTGGATTTGCTGTACCATTTAACAAGATATACTAAGTACTTTTATAAATCTCAAATTATCTTGCAAAAATGCTTTGGCAAGAACTATTTTTTAATTCAGGAATTTAAAATATTACTTGGTTTATACACCCTTTTCAAATTTACATTTGATTTATTTTAGAAGAAATTGTAACGGCACAAAAGGTACTGAGAGAGTCAAAAGCTGTTGAGCTGAAATGTATTTCAGAAAATAGTGAACAGACCAAGAAAAGAAACACGTAACTGGATCCTGCTGCTTGCTGCTTACCAGACCACAGGCACAAAATCGAAGAATTTACTGGCTGTAAGAATTTATCATACCTTTCTTCTAAAGAGGTTCCCTACCTATTACAGATCCCTATGGCTTTAAATGCCTGTTTAGAGCTGGACCAAATTGCCTTGCTCCTTCTTTCCTGGGACTTTGCTTGCTGCTCTAGGAACAGCACTCCCAGAGTGAACTCCTCCTGAGTTTCCCTGAATGAAACAGACATTGAAGGAGCAGTAATCCCCATGCCAGCTCCCACCGCGGCCTCTGCACTGCTGCTCTTGCTGCTGTGTGGATCCCACGGCAGGGAACAGCATCTGACAACAGCAGCACATGCACGTGGGTTCCCTGAAGAAAGCTTTAATCACAATTTATACTCAAACAAATAGTCTGTTCAACTGCAAAGTGCATTAAAAAGAATGGATTATGTTACGGAGACAGAACGAACTTTGGAGGAGGTAGGACCGATGCTTTAGCATATTTACACTTCAGAATTATTTGTTCCAAATACATGTCTAATCAACTTAGAAATTAACTAAATGGATTTGAATGAAGTATTAGGGAAAAAAATTATTTTATTGTACCCACAGTTTTTGTAGTTTAGGGCTAATTAATTTGAATTCAACTTACATCTAGACACCTGTCTCAGCATACCGGCCTTTAAATGTCTCTTATAAATATGTTCTAGAATAACACACCGAGGAACTGCTCACGGATTTGACAAAATGTGACATTTGCAGCACATTATAGAACAACACATTTTATTTTTTATAGAACTTCACAGGTACCCTCCTGTGGTAAACAAAAGTTGCTCCTGAAAGAACCTGATGAATGCAGTCCTGAGACGTATCTAAACTCCTGTACTCTAGAGCCACCATGAACAAATACCTTGTTCCAAATCTAAGTTTGAATCTGCTACTACAGGAATTAAAATCAAATCTCCTTTCCAGAACAGAATCTGAGTGGGAATTAATACCCATTTATATTTCCCATTTTATCACTAAACAACATTTGCATCAATATTGCAAATTAAAATCCATCATAACCTTACCTCAGTAGTCTCTGAAGAACAGAAACCAATTCCCCAGATATGCAAGGTCAGTTTCCAGGACAAAAAAAAGAAGAGAATATCTGTTATGTTTCACACTAATTAACTTCCACTGCAGAGCAGCTAAGGTGTGCAGGCAGATTTTCAGGACCAAAAAGCTTTTGCATCAGTCAGCTAGGATTTTTTAAACTCGGGAATACTGAAGACACTTTGTTCTTCCTCAAACTGTCATGCCGAGCCTAGCACAGTCCGGTTACTTAAGTTAACTAGGAGGAGATCGGGATAGTAAACAAGCTTGGCTCTGTCCAATGGCTTTCCACACCCTCCTGTTTATAGTAAGATGACTTGCATTCAGAGGTCACCTCATCAACAGCTCCTGTCTTTCAGTGGGTATCTAATGTGCAGCATTTTTCCCAAGGCTCTTTTAATGAAACCACCTTCCTGGTCCCTGCTCGCCTGCTGTCGCTATGACACATCTGCTCCTTATTGTGCAAAGCCCTATTAAGTGTTAAAATATACAGAAAAGTCATACCTGGGCATATATTCTGCAAGTAATTCAGGTATTTATAAGCGCTTACCTCGTCTGTGAATATTAGCAACAGAAAGTCTTTTTAAAGATCAAAGAATTTTGCCAGCAACATTCATCTTGCAAATAAAAGAAATTCAAAAGGAAGGAAGATGGATGTCATTGTTTGATCTGGATTTAAAACTTTTACAAATACTCCCCAGAAGGATAATGCATGTGCCTGTGCCAGATAATATTTACTTGAATATGTTAACATGCTGGAAACAAAAGATGAGGAGTGTCCTCGAGCTCTGCTGTAAAATGATACACAGCCAAGAAAAACAAGGGTCAAGTGCCAGGACCCCAGTGAAAACACTAAGTCAGTTGTGGGCTGAAAGAATACATGGAATTGATGGTTCTTACAAAACACAGTATATCTGCAGCAGTGTAGAGCCTCCTAGCTCTCATTTTTTAGGCATACAAGTGCTACTGGTTACAAGAGGCTTGTGATCCAACTGGCAATTGCTGTTTTCTTCATACAGCACTGCAAGCCAAAAGAATAAAGCCCCTGAAAATTGCTTATCACAACAGATAGATTTAAATTAACTGCATCTTAAAATGAGAACAGGAAAATGGTGTTTAGTATTTTCCTTCAGAAGTCTTATAAAAATAAGAATTCCAAATTTCCAGCAGTACTTTTCCTCACTCCTTAACCATCGGGCAGCATTAGGAAGTTTAGCCTTGTTTCAGTGGGGATGTGGAACTGAAGATGGCACTCTCTCCCCATGCAAACACAAGCCTGACTGCTGCTCAGAAATGCTCTTTGAGTGAAAGTTACACCTGTAGCACATTTTCGGCACCATTTTTTGTCACCACTACAGCATCAAAATGACAGATAGCAGCTTGGCTCTGCTAAAGCTAATAAAACATGATTGATGAACTGGGCTAGAAAGCCATGTCAATTCAGATTAGGATATTTGTGCCATCATTTGACAGCTTCCACGCTTTATTATTAGAATGGACTGTCAGAACTATAAGGGCCACTAATAAATACATCCATCAGGATTCTCTGATGCCTTTTTTTGTGCTTAAACCTACTAATGAAGTTTAAATATAAAAGTCTTTTTCATGTGAAATCTCACTCAATTTTTATAAAATACTTGTGCTTAGAAATACAATATACTTCCTTAAACAGGTGCCTGTCAGCTGCTATAATCTCATGCACTGAAATCCAAGTAATCCTCATTTTACTGCATTATGTGGCACAATGAAGGCCCACCTCTCAGACAATGAAAACCCACTGAAGCATACATAAAGTACTGGGGAGAACATAATCAGCTTTCAGATGTTGTTTTTGACATTAGCTTTGGGCATAACCTCATTCTTAACTGCTGAAACAACACAGATGTGGAAGGTGGCTAATCAAAACTGGTTGGGGTTTTCACCACCAAAAGAATGGAAACAAAGGGAAAAGCTACTGCAGTAAATGCTGCCAAAGAAGACTGAAAGCACCAGGATGTACATGAACATGGGGCTCCAAGGCTCCAATCCTCAATGAATTGCATAGAGTCTTCACAGTAGTGGAGAGTCCTCACAGTAGCAGATAAGGAACAAAATTTTTCTCCTTCTACCAGGCATCAGGCAGAGGAAAACCAGCCTGGGCTTGGACTCCACCAACAGTTGAGGAGCACACCAACACTTCCCCTGCACATCTCTGTGTTCCAGAGGTCCTCACTCAGCAGCTCCAAACCCAAGCAGATTGTTCGCCACTCCCTGCCAGCCCCTCACCTCTGTATTCCCATCTTCTGTCAGAGACTAACACCAAGAATGAAAGGATCAAAGAAACAACCACCAGCCTTCCTCCTTTTCCCAGTTAAACAAGACAATTTTATGGTTCTCAGGCCTGGATGCCTGAGGCAAAGTACAGCCCCAGACACTTGTAAAGGTGTTTATCGCATAGTGGTGATAAAAAATTTCTATGCCATAGTTTGGTGCACACCCTGTTAGTGTCAAAAGATGACCAGAGAAAATTATTATGTCTACAGCATGTGCTCCTTTCTCAGACTGACTGACAGGGAAACCACTGCCCCAACATCCCTGCAATGGATTAACTTCTCTGCAAACTGAGATTACTAAGGGGAAATGTTTTTTATCGACATGTAAATCAGAAGCACCTTCATGCCCTTCATTTACAACATCATTCTAAGGACACAAATGTAACAGAAAGGAAAACAGCAGACATTAGCAAAGAAACACTGCAGTCATTTCAGAAAATATGAAAGCATGAAATGTTAAGTATTTTGAATTTCTCAATTAGTTCTGCAACCAAAAGTGCATGGTTTAGAGCCACAGTAGTGAAAATTACTTCCGATGTTATTTTTAACTGTTCTAAACTTTGTATGAGATGCTGTTGTTCACTGTCTGCCTGCAGTACAGAGAATACCAAACCAAAAAGAAAAGCTTATCAGAAAGCCTTTACATTTTAAGCAATGTCATAAACTGGCATTGCCAATTTGCAAGTGACTTCCTTTTTAAATATTCTTTCAGATTTCATCATAGGACGTGAAGTTCTTCTCAAGGTACATTGCAGGGAAAAACACACAGCAGTAGCACATTTTGTTTCCATTGAGCAACCTTCTCTAATACATCCTGAGAACCACCACAACCACTTCACATTTTGAGTCAGGGTATTTTTCAAGCAACAGAATGATAAAAATCACAAAAAGAAGAATGCAAGTAGAGGTACTTTTGGAGAAAGAGATGCCTGTGAGATTTTGGGTTGGTCAACAGTTTTATAAAGGAAGATCAAATTCACTGGCAAGTAAGTATGTTCCTGAATTCTTTAGTGGATCTTGCATTCAGTGGGGTTTGAAGATGCTTTGATCAAGAGGGCTGCACCACCCTCTGATTCTCCCCTCTTCAGGGTCTGTCAACATTTCCATGGCTGGCTGGATCTGGAAAGTCACCACAGGCCCTGGGGTTGGCAAATTTTAGCCATAGAATGGATGATGGTGTAATAGTGCCTCCAACATGCCTAGATTTTTGAAAAAAACTAACTCAACTGCTTTTACCTTTTCTTGTTAGTTTGTATTCTTAGTTCAAAGATGAGTGATAAATTCCCAGTTCCAAACTACAGTGCTTTTTCAAGAAATTTAAATTAGGTTTAAATTTACAACTGCCTCCAAGATGGCTTTGTAGACTTGTAACTTCTGTTTTGTTTGTTTTCTCTGAGCTGTATTTGTGGCAATTTATCAGACTTTATGGAAAGAGAAACTACCATTTGAATTTCACTTCATGAGTGCCTCCTGCCTGCTCCAGGACTTGTCTGTACAATCAAGGGACCAAAATAAAATCATTCCTATTCTAATACTTCTATCATGACACTGTATATTTATTAGACTCTCCAGCCACCACTAAAGTTGTTTTATGTTCTGCCCGGGCACTGACCAGCCTGAGGCTTCTTAGAGCGAAGTCTGTGGTTCCATCAAAGTTGTCTCCACTTTCCCTCTCCTCGTTCTCCTCAGCCTTGCAGAGAGTCTCTTCTTGGATACAGAGAACAATAACAAAACAGTGGATACTAGATAGGTTTAAGAACATGCACTTTTTTCACAGTTGAAACTGCTACCATAAGCTAAAAACTGCATAAATCTCGGGAAAGAGATTGAAAACAGATGGAAAGACAGATCTGAGATTCTGTGATTCTAAATCTCAATAAAATAATTGAAAAACTGGTGGATGCCGGCTAAACTCTAAGTTCAAAGAAAAAATAGCCATCTGATCATATCACATATTCAGTGGTAACTGAAAAAGTTTATAAACATGAATAAGAATTACACATAGTAAACAAAAATTTATAAGAGCAACAAACTGTATATATTTAAAAATAACATTCCTGAAAGAGATTTAAAGCACCACTTTTAAATAAAAGTTTAGAGGTCTTTCTATTTTGTCTTCTGTTTTCTCAGCATCTGAAATTTCCAATTTATTTCTGCAGTCTTACAATTCAGCCTTTAAACTGAAATATCGAGCCTTTAACTCAAAACATTAATGGCTAACACAATCAAATTGTCTCAACTGGCAACAAATTGTTTTGTCTCCATCTCAGTTACTTCCACTGGTTTCACTTAATCTTTTTGTAAAAATTACTCATTTACCCCTCATTTACACCTGCCATTTTAAGTATCTGTGATATTAATTCTGACTTGAAATAAACAAATAAATAAAATCTGAGCTTTACAAAATGTATGTCAAGTTCAAGGTGCAAACTTTGTGAAAAGACTTTTTATATAATTTCTCCTAAGGGAAAGTTGATATATGACACCCTATCTTTCACAGACATCCAAGGTAAAAAAATGGTAAGAGTATTCATTCAAACCCCTGCTAATTATAATGTGTTTTTACCACCATATTTTCTGGAGTTACAGTCAAGATGAGTAATGTGTTCAGTGATCAGTGCCGGGCACAAATACGACCTCAACCCTGAAATCTTAAAGTTAGTTTTATTTATGGCTCTAGCGTCAACTCTAGTATAATCTTCCAAGTTTATTTTATGACCAAATAAAAAGTTTATTTAAGTTAGTACAGGAGAGACGGCATGCGAAAGTTCAGAAGGAGCTGCAATTTTTGAAGTGGATCTCAAAAGCTGCAAGAGAAGGAAGAGCTTGAACCATTTAGAGTTTTGACTTGAACTCCTCATCATCAGGCCCCATTTTCTCTCCTTTTCACCACTATATGTTCAAAGACACTCAGTAAGAGTGTCTGCTCTAAGTCAAGCCTCCCATTCTAGGTAACATCCAGTTTGAGTACACAAAACGCAGTCCATTTGTATCTCTCATTTTTTCAGATGTGTACAATGCTCTTCACTGCCTGTACTCAGCACTTCTTCCAGCTTTTGTTCTGCTTCTGTGACAGGACCAGCTCTCCTCCCTCATGCCCCCTCCCTCCACGCACACGTAACCACTACAGTGTACGCAGTCAGAAATTATGGTCTGAGGAATGGCATGAGAGATTTTTCATATAAAACAAGGGCTGTGTCCTTGCTGTAACTTACTGTTTACTTTGAAAGCTGACTGGCACCTCCATAATTACCATGGACCTTCTCAACAGAAAGTTGCAGCATTATCAGGTTGGAGACAACCAATGTAGGGATTCCTACGCTCCGGTATGCAAACCACTTCAAGGCAGTACTTTTGTGCCGGGGCAGGGAAAAGTGGGAGCAGCAGCAATATATCCCGACCTTTCTGGGCACAGTGCTAGGACTCATACTGTTTATTTGTGCCTGGAGCAAAATCTAGTGAAGTAGGGGAAGTGCTTTTTGCGTGATGGAAAAGATGGTGTTTAGGTTCTGACTTGGGAGGCATGGGAATTAAGGAATGGCTGACTTACGGTGAAAAAGATCTGCTGTACAACTCTTTCCTAGCAAATAAACTCTTTTAGGCCTTCTTCAGTTTAAAGGATTAATAAAGTCAGCAGTTTTTACCGAGGGCACGTCCCTTGATACGTAAATATGTAAGAAAAATTCCATTTTCCTTTTTAAAAAAATATAAACTTTCAAATAAACATGATAAAACTTATGCATGCACTAAAACTAAACCGATAAAAATAATAAATTAAAAAAAGAAAATAAAAGAAAAAAAAATTGCCTGTACAGTAACTCCCTTAAACACAACCAGACAAAAGCTCTGGTTGTGAGTGAACGAAGCTTATCTTTCACAAACTTAGGGAAGCCAGTCACTTTATATAAAGCAATGATTTTCTCTGTATAAAAATCTTGGGAAGCGAGCCGTAAGTAAAAAGTAACAGCAAACATGAGTTACATGGTGAAAATTCTTGGTTTTCTCCATCCCTTTGTATGGACATTCCAGGGGGATATCTAGCTTACTGCTCAGTTTACTCGGCCTTTACTGGAAAGTTTTTCTCAGGCTCTTATGAAACACCAATGTCCTTTAGCATTTTGAACAAAAGATATATCAAAAATAAGAAAAATAAATTTAGCATTTTTTGGTACAATGTTTTCATAGATTTTATGCAAAATGTTACAAACGTTTTAATAAAGAATCCAGAATCTGAAAGTCCTGCTGAGCCGTGCTAACTATTGAGGTCTCTGTCTTTTCATATAAAGAGACTAACAGCTAGTTCAAAAAAAAAAATCCTCTGGTATCACACAGCCATCTTTCTCCCAAAGTTATGGATGACACCGTAACTGTTAGACAAGTCAGTACTCCACATTTTTTAGACATACATCTGATACTATAACTTCTTAAAATCTAATTCTAACAATCTTTCACCATAATTAGTTGATAAATTTTCTATATGCTTTCTTGATTTAGGTAAGATGGTGCTGACAAATTCGTTCCCTTGAATGTCTATGTCTTTTTACTCATCAAAGGAGGACTTGGACAGAAGTTTCCATTTTTGCTTTTTTTCTGTTGGCAGCTTTACCAATGGGAATTAGAAAGAATTTCACAGCCTGGCAAAGGGAGGAAGCGACATCTCTATATCCCCAAATTATCCAAGCTTTCAGCAGCTCGCTCCTTCTTCTGCTGTGCTAAATGATAGCCTTTTATTCCTTTCTCCTCCAGTGGCAGCGTACTGCATAAGCAAAATACAATCCTCCCTCTCTGCAATTTTATTAAATTCACCCTTTGCTTTAAGCTATTCCATGCTGAAGCCTCAGTTAATTTTTTTATTCCTAGGAAACACAGAACAACACGGGGGCATATTCTGTTCTTTAGAGGCATTGATCATTTTTTGGGGGGAATGCACTCCAGTAATCAGGAGCAGAATGTGGATAGTTTTGCCAAAATATCATTGCATTGAACTGATCACTACAGTGCAGTGAGTAAATAACTTACTGTTACTGAACACTGCAAGCCTTTTAAGTTTGTAAAACACCCAAGAACTCTACACTGCCTCAGTATTTTTCAAACATATAGATTTACAATTTGAAACACAATGGTATTAATGTCCTCTTACGACAACACTCTTCTTGAGTAAAGTATCCATTTAAAACTATCCATGATACAGTAGCAAAATTTAGCCCTCATTGTGTTATTTTTTACCTAGTATTTCTATGTATAAATAATTAAATTTCTATGTATAAAGTTTTATTTCACTGCATCCAGTTTCCTTCTCATCACACTTGCAATTCTGCTACAGTCAATGGGGTTGCACTGTTTTGAGAACAAAATCCGGATCAGGATACAGATTTCAACACCACCCTACTCAAAAATATAACGTTTCAGAGTTTTTACCGCAACTTCAAAGGTGGATCATCTTACAAGTGACTAGTGCTGGAGAGCAAACATCCTCCATCATCATAACAAATCTCTCAGCATCAGCACAAGCATTTGGAAGAACTACTTGTTTTACACTGTCATCTCTATTTCTGGACACAAGTGCAGAAATGCAGATAAGTTGCTTTTATCTACTACTTTGATCTGCATATATAAATGAAGAATAAAATATCACAAATCATAGTATTTTGCAACATGATTCAGCAGCTCTAACAAAACCAGGTTTCTCTCACTGCTGTGAGACCTTACTTACACAGTGCTTCAAATTAAAAAAAAAGTTAAAATCCCACAATGAGGGGTTTTTATTGCATACTTTAAAATTCATATTTTCCTAAAAGGAACTTCTAAAAATTTTCATTAAGGTCTAAACAGGTACTTTGAATTCTGCTTCTCCAACCGGACTTTTCATCATTTCCAGCAATCAAACAACACCTTTTAAAGACTGAGAATAAAATTTAAAGACTTCAATATTTTTTATTCTGCAGAGAAAGAAATGAATTGAAATGAAAGAATGAACACAACAATATGAAAGAATAAATCCTAGTAAATTTTGCATGTAAACAAAACTTCTGTCCAAACTGGCAGCCCAGCACTAAACCCAAATATAATACAGGTAAAAACCATTAATGGTATTTCCTCATAGTGAAAGCAATTTCTCTTTAACTTTGAAAGTAATGTGGTGATTCTTGTCACTGGCCCTACAAAGAGAGTGCAGATAAACCTTTTTCTTCTCTCCAACAGCTATAACTGTATTCTGACAATTTTTAGGATACAAATGATTTGGAGATACACATTTAAGCAAATGACTTCCGTCAAAATATTTGTTTCTATACCAATACAAGTATTCAACATAACCTATTAAAAAGCATATGCATGTGATTATTTCTTCACATGTGAGTTGTCTCACTGGCTTTAGTAAGTGTTTAATTCACAGTGTGCAGTTAGGCATATGTGTAAATCACCACAAGAGTGGAATTTGAATTGAAAAAGTGTTAAGTTTCTACCAGGGATTTTAGTCTATTCTCCTTTCCAGATTTGTAATACTTGTTTTCGACAAAAAAGACATGACACTGTAGTATGTGCAATTAGAAATGAGACTTAACTGCTCACACTTATTTCTAGAAATGTACAAACACCTTGAGATATTACTAAAAAAAAAGTATATAGTGCATGAAAATATTACTTGAGAGATTTGAAACATTTCAAGCACACATATATTAATTCAAAGTGAATCAGTTATAAATATCTTCAGTTTTAGCAAGAGTTCAAGGGAATATTAGAAAATACCAAGGAGTATTTTAAATAACTTAAGGTGCACAGCAGAGAGAGAAAATATGCAACTTGGCAACGAAAATATGTAACTAAAATAAAGCAGAACTGTTTCACTACAAGAAAAACGGCATCACCTATTCAGAGTGGCTGATTGGGAAAAGCATGTATGCAAGGTTTATGGTGATTTGGCCCAAAACTGTCGCATCTGGACAGAGCGGGGCACAACCCTAACCCATACCCTGTTACTGGGTGTAACTGCAGTTCTGCTTCCTGTCCCTGCTGTGAATGAACAAATGCTGTATTAAAAGAACCAAGAGATAACAGGAAATTTGAAACAACCTCCCAAGTGCATTTAAAAAAATTAAATAAATGCCTGGCTATGCCAGCACAGAAGGGCAGGGTAGGAAAAAACAGTTTCAACTGAAGCCCTTCTGCTGAGAATTCCTGTGTGAGAGTAGAGCAGGAACAATTGCCAATGGAAAAGGAATAGACATATTTTTTTCCTCAGTGAGTGCTGCACTCCAGAGCTGGCTGAGAGCTCAGTTTAGAAGATACCAACTGTGATATCTCTGCCTTCAGTCACTACTACGAGTCAGATTACCAGATTAGATCTTTGGGTAATACAGGATGCAATGAAGTATTTCTGAAAGTGGACATTACTGATGTTTTTTAAAGTAGATCCAAGGGTCAGCCCCTGGTCTGGTGAAGTTATAGAACAATCTGCCACAACAAGGAGTTCAAACATACCTCTATACTATATGGATTTGCTGTTGTGAAACACAGATATTTCTATCTGACCAAGACCAAACTATTTAATATTTGTGAATGTTTTATTTTTCATGAAATAATTTCAGTCATAGAGACATTCGTGTTCTCTAGTGGCAGTGAATTCCAAATCTTTATTATGTGTTGGTGGAAAAATATTCCTTTTTATTAGTTTGAAATATGTTTCAGTTTCTCATAATACTCCCTATATTGCATCACTTGACCTAGAGTCTCTATTGTAGACATTATTGCATACACATTACTGCACTCATCTGTCAACTATATCTGTCACAGTCCATAAAGGAGGGTTGGGGGGTTGAATATCTTTATTAATTTCCATTTCCCATATCTGAATTCTGTAATTCTTCCAAAACCTTAGCATGTTGAGCAAATAGAGTTGAACATGAGTCATGTATTTCTCTCCCTCTCTCTGTCTCTCTGTGCTTCCCTGTGACAGCACAGAAAGACTGCGAGAGACTCAGAGCTCCCCACTGGGTAACGCTTCGTTACATTTTGTGTGAGGTCACCCATGCTGTCACCTTGGGCACCAACACTCCTACCCATCTGAGCACTATCAGGGAAGGAGGGTGACAGGGCAGAGGGGTCTGCTCACATTTTAGGGAAGTACAATACAACTCTGCTCCGCTACTTTTTCTAATAGCACACTTCTCAGTCCTGTCCTGAGATTCCCTGAGACTCTGTCTCCATGAAACTCAGCAAAACAAAACCCAATGCACCACTGTGGCAGAAGCTACATCTCTTCATCTGCTGACTTCTAACCTGGGTTCCTCAGTGAGAAGTTACAACTAGGTTGGATGAACCTGAATTTTTATCTGATAAATATCTACACAAAGTAAGATGCCTGAAGCAGTTATATGAACTCTTACCAGATTTAAAAAGATGAGCAGTTTTGTAGTGCCACCAAATTTTTTCTTTACTGAAAAAGAAACCCAACACTGTGAACCTTGAGGCTGACACTTTAGTTTTTAGTTAAACAAAACCTAAATTTCTGGTTTCTATAATAAGATTTACCATATAGACAAAAAGGGAGTGACAACCACAGATTACTATGTTAGCTTTTCAAGCTCAGAGGACACATTGTCTCAGAGCTGGTTATTGAGCGAGGAACACAAATAGGACCTGGAGGTGCACCAAGTTTAAGAATAACCTAAGCAGCAGCTCAAAGAGGAATTCTGGAGGGGGACAAGTAGCTTGAAACAGCTACCACCTCAACAAAAGGTAGGGAATCAAACAGAAGTAAGAGCTGAAGGACTGTTTCAAAGAACATATGTGTGAACGAACAATCAACCTTGAGCATTTGGAAAACATTAACTCATGCCTTCCATTTTACACTATGTGAAAAGATCATACAGCTTCCTACTGCATGATAAAAACTTTGTGTCTTGCTTTCTCTGGGTCTTTATCATATGTACCTCCTCAGCACAGATGAAATGTTTCACAGATGAAAAGATGAAATCAGGGGTCCTTAAAAGTTGAAGATGAAAAACTGAGTTTTTCATTACATCTCTGTTTCTCTAATAAAATATTACAGATTTTTAAATTTCAGAATTTAATAAACAAATCAGCTGAGTTCTTTATCAAAATTAAATTAAAAAGAAGCCATTTTCTGAAGGCCAGAGAGAAAATTCAGATGGCTAAATCAACTCAAAGGGAATAAAAATGAGAATGAATATAAACAGGAGCTCTGCTAACAGTAAAAAAGGCAGAAAATGGTTACTACAAAAATGTTACAATCTGCAAGATTTAAAAAATTTAGCCAGGAATTTTGGGCACTAAATCACAGGTTTTTTGAAATTTCAGTCACTAAAACAGAGTTTTCTTAGTCACTTCTTGGCTAAATAAAAGGACACACAACAAATTTAATCCACACAAAAGAATTAGAGCATAAGAGTGACTTAAAAACCCCAAAGATGTCATATTTTGATAAAATACAACTAAAATTCACTAAATTTGAGCATAAATCAGGATAACCCTTCTCACAGAATGGCTTGAGTTGGAAAGGACCCTAACAACCATCCAATCCCTACCCCGCTGCCAGTGGCCGTTGCTATATTTTGATATACAACAGGTTGCAGAGAAGCACCTTTCAGATTTTGTCTTGATGTTTAAATTTTACAAGGTTGGAAGGTTACTAGGTTATGAAGAGGTGATTCATGAGCTGATTCACGTGCTGCTCCAACTTTAAGTTGGTCTGAAATTCTACCAGGGTAAGACTGAGGAGGAAAGGAGGCACCAGTATCATTCATGCAAACTATCCAAAGGTGTGGTGGATACTGCTATCTTTCTACAAGTCTGTCTTGCTAAAGTGATGGCCAGTTTCCTCAAAGGGCTATTAAAGTACCTGGAAAGGTAGAGGAAATAATGAAAGGTATCAAAACATTCTAAAAGATTTGTGTCTATCGTATACAAAAACTGTCAGAGAAGCTACATTTCAAAGTACAGGTATTTTCTACCATTTAAATATTTTGTATTTGCTTTCTAGTGTTTTAAATTATGTTTGTAATTACACGGTTCTATACCAACCCCAAAACTTACTACAATTACTGAGTCAATAGGATCTAAAAAAATAGTTTTGATGAGACATTATTAAACATGTAAACAAGAGCTTCCATTTTTAATCTCAGACACAAATAGTAGGAAAAATTTTTAAGTATATTTAAGACTAAGAAGTAAACTACAAATCTAACTATACCCAATAGGTAATTGTTTTACATTCATAATGGATAAAGCCTTGCAATTATATGTTTTTTCAGAAAAATATTTTGTTGTCACCTGCACAGAAATGAGTTTTCCTAGACACTTTTAATTTCAGTTTAAGAAAACTGACAGGAAAGCAAGGGAAATCAAGTTCTTCTACCTCTAATGTAAAGGAATTCAATTAAGATATGCAAAAGCAGGAATTTTTTTTGCTTTTCCAATCCATATAGCAAAAAAAATTTAGAAGCTGAGCTGAGCTTTACTGGTCAAACTAATTTCTTTAACATTTCTGGTACATAGAACTTCAAAGGCATCTAAGCAGGAAAAAAACTAATTGTCAATTCAAACTCATTTTTTCAGAGGTCAGCAATTAATTTATTTTGTAACATATGAAAATCCTCCTGTATATCTTTCAACACCTTCATGTATCCAGATGGCTTTGAAAATCTGTCTAAATATGATGACTGGTTCACTTAATATCTGCCATTAATAATTCTCTTTTCTAATAAATCCTTTAAACTTGCATGAAAATATATTTTTTGTTATATTTTCAAACTATTTAAGACTGGCTTATTTTAATAAAAGAAATTAAGTATTGTTTTTCTGCATTTTTCTGGAACCCTGATTTGCATCCAAACTGCAGGTTGATCCAAATAATTAGTTCAAATTTAGATTTCTACAAAATAACTAATGTAGTATCCTTATTTTTAACAATATTTAAACTGAGAATCAGAGGTTGAGTAAGACTGCAAAATTACTTCTTTTTCAGGAGTCATCTGAGACAGGTACACATTTCATGAATATATTGTCAAGGAGAAGGTTTCTAAGAAATATCCAATTTTAATATACTCATAAAAGGGAAGATAAAGTCTTGGGCTTTTTTTCTGATGGGTGGTTCAAAATGCAGTTAAAATTGTGGTTTAAAACACTTTGACGGAACCCAGGCAACCCTGGGAAGCTGAATGACTTGAGTTAATTCTACAAAGTCTTTTACAAGAACAAGACTAAAATTTTTAACATCTGATGTTCCACCACCGAAGTCAAGAGCAGATCTACCATGGATGCCATAGGCCAGATCCTGTCTTGATTCTTGGGATGGCAGAATAGGCCTTAAGACTGGTATGAGTGACCCTACAATCATCACACAGGCAAAATTTTATCCATACTCTTTCACATATTTTAGATTACATCTTCATACATATAATTTCTGAATTCAAGTTACTAAATATGTTTCAGCTTATAAAAGTGCTGCTGATACAGTGTAGGGTGAGGAGAAAGGACAAGCAGGTAATGCAACTAAAAGGAGCACACATTAATAAGTTAGTTATCCATTCCTATAGTAACTTACACCTTCTTCTGGCTCTTTGGTATGCAAATTAAAGTGACTGAAACCAATTTACATATACATGTATACAGCAGAAACTGGGTGGAAATCTAGATTGGCTGAACTTACAAATTCCAATTTCTTGGCAAGTTAGATATCTCACCTAAAATCTCCTTATCCATTTATACATTAGGAAATGTGGACAAACCAATTATGGAACAGACACAGACCCCACGAGATCAAAAGCAGATCAGTATGCAAGGGTGATAAGCCTAATGAAAACATGGTTTCAAATGGCATATTTTATACTCAGTAGGAGCCAACTGGGACTTCAGAACATGGAAAAAAATGTAAACGTGGACAAGTCCAAATGCAGAGGGTTTACATCCGCGTACAAACTGTGGGGAGCAGGCACTTCCCAGCAGTTAAGGGAAGGCTACGTTAACAGCATGGGGATTGTTTTGACTTTGAGCCAAGGCAATTAGGGGATTGCACAGCATTACAGCCGTCCTGCCCAAGAACACCAGAATGTTCTACAGAGCTGCACTCTTCCAAGTAGAAGGTGTCCCACTGGCCAAGGTTTAATTTTGCAACTCAACAATGATATTAAACATTTGTCCAGATCTCAGTATGTGCCGGACGAAAGAATGGGATGGAGTGTTAAATATATAAAGACTAGCCAGCATTACCCTCAAATCTGTCATCTATTGAATGCATCTGGGAGAAGCTGGACAGAAAACTACAACCTTTAAAATAAATCCACAGATCACTGAAATCTTGCAATAGTAGTTCTCCCTGGACGCTGCAAATGAATTGGATCAGCAGACAACTTTGCAAACACGGACACACTGGGTGTGGGTGCACACCCACCCTCCGAACCAGATATTGCCAAGCCACCATGCCAGAAGTGAGTTTTCTCTCTTCTGACTGGATATTATTATTTTTATGTGCAGTTTGTTGAACAAAATAGTCTCCATAGCCTTTAGATAATGAATCCTTCAAACAAATCTAAGTTTGTGTGTGTGTGTGCATGTGTGAAATTGTGACTTTTCTTTGAATGTTCTCAGCCTATATTATAATACACGAATTGTTCCAAACTCTACAGCAGTTACTTGGAAGACTCCTCTAAGCATCAGTGAGCTTTGGATCAGCTCCTGGAAAACAAAGCCAACTTAAAGTTTGACTGCAATGCACACATATATGCAGGAATCCACCAAATGAGGAATAATAAACCTGTCTGCTGACACACAGTGGTACATCCTGCATTTTAACAGAACACAGTGACACAAGGGCCAACTGGCCACTGAGCTCAGTGGCTCAGAGCCAAGCAAAATGAGCCCCTCTAATGAGGCACAAGGTACTCTTTTTGAAGGCACATGTAGATCCCAAATGGATACACACTGTGCTAGCAGAGTGAGTCACGCTGCATTCCTAGAACGTGTGATCTCCCCGCAGTCTGCTTGGGAGATCGTGCTATTGCATTATGCTCCACGAGTTTCTCCGACGTGATCCAAATTAACACAAATTTTTCTGCAGTCTTGCAGAAAAACTCTCTGTTTAAGAACCTAAGTAGATCTGTTCAAGATCAAGATAGATTCAAGATACCAAAAAGACATGCACTGAGCTGAACATCCTGCCTTCAGCAGATGCTGAAAATGTGTAAGAACAAGGAAATCACATCATTATGTTTGTCTAAAATATTTTCTAACCCTCTCATCTTAAAATGTTAACTATTTAAACTGACGCTTAAAAAGAGTAATTCTTTCCATTATGTCACCCAATCTCTTTTGATCATTTCACTTGTTTCCTAACCTTCAAATTAAAACCGCATCCATTTGAGAACCTACCCTCTCCTCCCAAGCCTGTCAAATGTCCTCAGAAAATAGTTCCATGCAGAACACTTCTGTATGCCCTTTGAAACTGCATGAAAAACTGATCAGCCAGATATCCTTCTCTTGAGAGAATTCTAAGACAACAGGGAGGCATGCAAACCTTTTAACTCTCTTCTGTACAATTCCATAAAAGAGGAATTGGAGGATGAGGGGAGACCTAAAATTCTTACTGGATGAAAAGTTCATTTTGAATTATGCATACCAAAGTATATGCTATATGTCACATATACTGAAAAATTTGTAAGATTTTAATACCAAAAAAATCAATCTTCTGCTTCTAGTAAAAAAAAATAAATAAAAGAATTGCATCAAGAGTTTGGCATACTTCAAGTTTTGATGGCTTTTCCTCAGAATTTAAGGATTTAATTTTAAATGAGACAAAGAACTCTTTAAGGCTGAGATATGTTTCTTTCTTTAATTTGCATCTTATAAAATGTTACTGAATCTTATTGCATAATAACTTATTTAAAGCATAATATAATTATCCCGTATAATACCTTTAATTACTTCTATCATATAGCATAGACTCTACAGAACAAACAGTCCAGACATAACTGTATTACATAAACTATTATGTCCCCTAAGAATCTATGGAAAGTTGACAAAAGAGTGAAAACTGTCCTTTCCAAAATCCTTGGCACTTGAGAATACTATGGGACACAGACAAGAAAATCTCTGGAATGCGAAGAATTCTTGTTACAAACAATTTTCAACAGTCCTTCAATGAGAGGAAGTCATTTCAGTCTATTATTTCTAGCTATTTCTGCCCTTTCCACTGTTTGATGCAAGTGATAAGTCATCATAAGGTCCAGCTGCTGTAATGGTATGTTTATGTGTGTTTGGGAGGGATGAAGAAACAAAACCACCTTCTATCACATACCTAGCAGTGTAAAGAACTTGATTACAAATCCCTTTACCCTTTCTAAAAAGCCACATAGTTATCATGTGACTGTGCAGTTTTCTAGGAAGGAACGGTTACATAAAGGTGGTACTAGAATTCGCTACCTTCTCCAGTCACCACTGCTGAGAAAGCTGTGAAACTCTTTGGGGACGAGCGCTGTGTGCCACTGAAGACTATGATAGTTACCTCAGCCTCGATGATCCTTGCAGGTCCCTTCCAGCTGAGAACATTCTGGGATTCTGTATTTGCTCTTTATCTCATCCAATGAGGCCCAAATGTGGGTTGCACTATCAGGCTAATGGTAGTGTACAAAAATTGCATTCAGGAACTGCTCTGTGTGGCAGGTTGTTACTGACACTCCTCAGCATCAACAGCTCTTGTTCTAACTTTGGTCTTTTGATTATTTCTGAAGCAAAATGATTTTTCAACAAGAGACAATGAAGGGAAACCAAATATTCATGAAATGCTGGAAATAAAACAAATGGCAGCTCCTTCAAAACAAATACAGATGGCAGATGAGCCCAGCCCAGGAGGCCAAAGGAAAAAACACTCTGTGATCAGCAAATAATCAGCTCTGGACTTGTGGAACCAGTTTGCATTTGGCAAATGAGTGCACAGTGGTGTTCTGCTTGTCAATGCAGATAACGGCAAAAAGTTCACTCTTCATGTAACACTTGTGGAGCCTTTCTGGCTGGCACCTTTAAAGATCATTTTTCCTATGCCATCCATGCTTTCTTGATTACCTTCTGTTATGGCCAAGCACAAAAGTCCTTATAAACAGCATTCATAATACAAACACTAATGTAATCCACAAGAAGATGGACATTACAGCAGAAGGTGGGAGAAGCCGCGCAGGTGTGATCACATGAATGCATATAAACATAGGCGTGACAGCACAGACTAACCCAGAGTCTCACACATTTTGGGCAGAGCCTCAACAAACCACACCTACATTGCCTTACCTCTAAGATATGCTTCTGATAATTAACTACAGAAATAGGAATTTATTTCTGGAAGAATGAAGGTGACTTCCAATAAAGATTGAATCAGATGAAATATTAAAAGAACAGTTACTCAACAGAAAGAGGACTAATATTCTGCCTTAAAATTTGAAATAGAAATCAAACTCAACAAAATAAATGTCATGATAGTACAAAAAACCCCAGAACACAGCTTCATGAAAAGCACTGCTCCTCTAAAGTAGGTCTTTTCTTGGAAACAGACCAGACGCAGCTCCCATTTATTATTCATGGTGCCTTGTGTCCATGTCAGCTCCTGATTAATAATTAAAATTAATCTCATTAAGGCAGATTTCATTACAGGATAATTTAATTAAATGATGAATTGGCTCCCAGATGTCACCATTTGTGCCATCTTTTAAAAGATGCTGCTGATGACACAGATTTATAAGGGTTTAGTCCTAACCTGAAAAGCTACATTATTTAACAGATTTATAGCAATTTTCATAAGCAAAGCACACAACATGAAATATAATTCAGATAAGGTGAGACAGGCATTTCCAAGTATAAACAAAGGTATGTGGCTGTCTCTGTATCACATGAGGAAGTATAAGAACGTCGGCTTCAAGTTTGTCAAAAAGAACTCTAACCTCAGTATTTGTGAGGACGCTACATACCAGTATTGTAAGCAACTTCTTCCTTGTAGCACAAAGCAGCTGAGACAGCTGCAAAAAAAATTATTTCAGATAGTTTAACAGAAAATTACTCTAAATTTCCAAATTCAGTGTCTCAAGAACCACAGCAAGCATATGAGTGAAAATGTCAATTGTCACTGGTAGCGGAGGAAGATGGATCTGGCTGGACCATACTTCTCACTACCCTTTTCATAGTGCTATACAGGTTTTCTCTTGATAATTAACTAAAAAAAGAAAAAATAATCTGGTGGAACAGCAGCCACTAGTGAATCAGCACTATCAGAACAGGCCTGATAATGAGGGTGTTTCATAAGCCACAGAGCAAACAAAACAGAGAAGAGAGATGAGGCCAAGTAGTGACATAAAATGCTATGACAAGGAGGTCCAAAACAGTGGAAAGGTGTTTTCTTTAATATTTCGCCAGTGTCCAATATACACAGTGACAGTTTACTTTCCAGAAAACCTCACAGAACTTTTTAAAAAGTCTTAGGGTAAGGAAAAATTAAAAAGTATGAAGCTGAATTGTTAGAGTGCATCACTCCAATATGTGCATTTGTGGGCTAGCAGTGCTACTTTTAGGCAACTACCTTTGCCTAAGGTGTGACCAGCAGCCTCCTCTCAATCTGCTACACATTACTACTCTACCAAAACACAGTTTAGTATATGAAAAGCACCACATATGTTTAAGTTCATGATCCAAAAAATCTTTGAATACATCAGACACAGAGAATAAGGCACAGAGAAGGCACAGTCAAAGTCCCCTCTTCAAGCGGTATTCTGTTCACATCAGAGTGCCCCAAATAAAGGTGCAAGTTATCCATCGGAATTGAAACATTTTGGTACTGATACAAAATCACCCAAAATACTTTGTATGTGGAAGCAGTACTTCCCTTGGTTGTCCCTGACCCATTCAAACTATATGAACTCTGCCACAGGACCGCTGTTAACAAAGCCCTCAGTGGACAGAATATCACTGCTCCTGTTTCTTTTTGGGAATAAGCAAGGTAGCACTCAGTCAGAGGTGATAGATCTGGTAGCTGTTTTGAACACCAGACAATCTTACTGAACAGCCTGCTGGCTGTTACCAAAACTGTAACCAAGAGCTAAACCTAGAATATCAGTTTTAGATATTTAGAATTAATTAGAATCTTGAGCCCTAATTTACTTTTTGGACTCCATCTACTATCCACAGAGGTAGAAAGACAATGCTAAGGCAGTCAGCATGCTGTAATCATCTACCTGCTGGGAAATACTGATCAGGTGAAATGGGCTTGATTGTTAATCTGCTGATTACCAGTTAAATCAGTGATCCAACTGCTTTGTAGCTTGGCTTCTCAGCTATAAGACAGCTGGACCAGTTAGGTGCCTAGGGAAGACTGGCCTTCTCTTTTTATTTTTAATGGATTTTTATGGACTAGAATAGTGTATTCTAATTAAAAAAAAGTAAAGACATGGTTTGCAATAGATATATATTTAAGTTCTCAGTCTGACTGATATGCAGCAAGAAATTGATCATGAAGGGTGTTCAATTCTCATGTCCCAGAGGATGAACCAAATCTCACAGATGGACACACACACAGATGTATCCCCCAAGGGCCTTAACGCCTTATGCTCCATGAAGCCATAGAATCATAGAATATCCTGAGTTGGAAGAGACCACCAAGGATCATTGAGTCCAACTCCTGGCCCTACAAAGAACCACACCAAGAGTCACATCATGTACTTGACAGCGTCATCCAAATGCTTCTGGAACTCTGTCAGGCTTGGTGCTGTGACCACTTCCCTGGGGAGCCTGTTCCAAGTGCCCAACCAACCTCTGAGAGTAAAACCTTTTCCTGATACCCAGCCTAAACCTCCCCTGACACAACCCCAGCCATTCCCTTGGGCCCTGTCAGTGGTCACCACAGAGATCAGTGCCTGCACGTCCTCTTCCCCACACGAGGAAGTTGTAACTGCAGTGAGGTCTCCCCTCAGTCTCCTCTTCTCCAGGCTGAACAGACCAAGTGACCTCAGCCACTCCTCATACAGCTTCCCCTCAAGGTCCTTCACCATCTTTGTTGCCTTCCTTTGGAGCCTTCTAATAGCTTTTATGCAAAAGTGAGACACGTAGTGAGTGGAGTAGTACCTGCCAACATCTGAAATTGCACTGCTCAAAAACCCTGCTTAATAGGTGTTATTCTTCTTGATGTTGTATCTCTTATTCTGCACAAAGGCAGAAATGTCTTGAATTGAAAAATGGATAAAACTCTCTTGGTTTATCTCCATGGAGCATCATTGACATTCTTACGAATATCACAGATTTTGCTTTGCTCCTTATCAAAACTGTAGAAAACATACAACTGCTCTGCTTCTCCTTATTAAAAAAAGTAAAAGGGAAATTACAGTACTACTGTGCAGCTTTGGAAACTGCTTATATATATACACATGTATATATACTATATATATATATATAATATGTTCAAAATAATTTATGTATGAATTTATGAATTTTTAAAGCATTCATACAAAATGTTTATTCAAAGATTGCGGAAACAAACACCTATGTTCCACAAATCTGTTCTATCCCTCTCTCATCATTTGCAAAATTAATACATCAATCCTTCAACACCTTTTGACTAGATTCTCAGCAACAAACGGGAAATGGGAAAGACAGAAAGTCACTGTTTATTTTTGTCAGTTCCACGATTCTGCTGCATGTCGTAGCATCTTTTTTCCTAGAGCTACATTTAGTTATTGTGAAGCACTGGATTCACTTACATTTTCATTTAATAGTCCATCAAAAATTATCATCACCGTCAAATTTGAGTATTATAATAGGTATCCAAATTAAAATTTCTCAGCTGAAAATACTACTCACAAAAAAAAAAAAAAAAGGTAGGGGGGACAAATATGTCTTATTTTCTGAAATTCCATGGCTCTGTTCCTGGAAATGAGAGTGGAAAAAAATCCCACTTAGTTGTTCTTCTGGTTTCAATATTTTTATTGAGAATTTTATTAGTAGTTATTAGTAGTTTTATAGAAAAAACATGACATACCATTTCTGGGATTTTCACTACAATTAAAGTCATTAAAGCCATTAAAGATGCTTCTTTGTGTCTCGAGTTTCGCACTCTATCTACCTTTCCACACATCTTACCAGGCACGGCTTAGCATGCTCCTTCCAGTGTTTTAACTACCACAGACACCACCGTGTACTCCTGCTTCGTACCACTGCGTGGTGCAGGCATGCCCAGTCCTTTCAAGAGGTAACTCTTTGGAAAAAGTGTTGTTGCAAAGGAGAAAAATAAAGGCAAAACAAAACTGACATTCTGGATTAACAGCAAACCCAGGCAAAAAAATCTATTACAGAGCATTTGAAAACAAAGGTTACGCACAGGGAGAAGTGATTTTCTACATCTTATTGTGCTTTTAAGATAAAGTAGTAGTGAGCAGATAAAATTATATCCTTTCTTCTCTTTCTTAAAGAAGCCTTTGGCAAAGTGCTTTTGTACTCACCAGACTACACACCTTCTGGCTTTCCTCTGGCACAGCGGGAAAAAGAAATGAAAATGTGACGTATAGTTGTGCGCTCACAGCTATGTCATCCTATTTTCTTGAAGAATTATAGAGTGCTCCCTGTAGTAACCTTACACTAAACTAAGAAAACATTTTGAGGCATTATCATGGAGTTTTAAAGATGATGATACTTAAACACCAACCTAACTGCCATACAGTTAGGGGAAAGTGCATTAATCCCATTTGTCTGAGCCTGCATGAATCAATGGTTGCCCATTGTCTCTAGAATTCTGTGCTGGTGGCTTAAGAGAGCAGCAACTACTAATTCCATCAATTCTATATTATTGCAGAACAAAATGGGTGGACATCATTAGTACAATGGTGTGTCAGAAATTACACTCTGTTTGGTGGAGTAGAGCCAAATTTGTTTTCTCCCTTACATACCTTGCTCACTCTTGATTGTATCTATACGTGTGTTTTTCTGATGGAAAAGCCACTTCTCCAGCAAGGAATGAATGCAACTGAACATAAGCAGGAAGCATGCAAAGACACAGGGAGAAGAACTACAGAGCCCACACCACCCTGCCTTTAAATAGATAATTGCAACTACTGCTGTCTCTTGCACAGAAACCATTTTATACTAATAACAGAAAAATCCAAGAGAAGAGAGATGCCACATTTTAGACAACACACCTGAGTGGTTTCCTGGACCAGTTAGACAAGGACAACAGCAGTTGATGCTTGATGCTTCTGGTTGCTTTACTTGAAAAGATTTGGGTTTGTTAGGCATTCCCTGCCCTTAGTCACTTTAGAATCATAGAATTACAGAATGGTTTGGGTTGGAAGGGACCTTAAAGAACATCTAGTTCCAATGCCCCTGCCACGGGACCTCTCACTAGCCCTTTGATGCAAGAGAGCAATGCTCACCAGTGACATGAAACAATGCTCTCACAGAAATGAGACATATAACTCTCTTCCACCAATATACTGCCAGAATCATGAATTAGAAAGGAGAGAGGTGGAAGAGGAAGAGCAAAAAGACTGGAAAAGGAAGGGGATGCATTTGCTGCTGCAATTCTGCTCAGTCTCTCAAAGCTCTGTTTAAAAAAGAAAAGCTTATTTCACCTCTTGGGAGCTTTCCATCTCCTATGGATATTGATTATGATTTCTTTTGATTTTGTCTCCCTGGGAATAATTTTATTTTATACTATATATAGTTATGGGACCACAACTAAAAATAGATTGCCTTCCTGCCAATTTTTCTTTGAATGACTTTCCTGAAGTTTGGCAATTCAGCAAATAAGTGAAGTCATTTTAGCACAAATTATATCTTGATAGAATTGTTCAAATTACCTCAATTCATCAGCAGGACAAGAAATTAGTAGATATTTATTTTGATATTCAGTGTTACAGACAGAACACAGCTCTGCATCCACTGGATACAAAGTGAAAAAATAATTCATTTACATTTTGATGTAAATATTTTCCCCTCAGAGTAGCCTTTTTCTTGCATCCATTGAATAGTAAAACCGGCATTTTCATTAACAGTATTGCTATTAATTATTTAGAAATGTTCTGTGAAAGTTCAAAAAACTTAATTATTAATGGAGAGTTGAAAGTATATTAGGGTGACACTGATAACCCAAATCTTGAAAAAGTAAGGACTTTTTATTTTAGAATTTTCTAGTAAAATATATGCTGCCAAAAATATGTCCTGCTTTCTAAGGATTAACTTTTAGAGGAGTGAGCATGAAAATTTAATTCAAGAAGCACTGTTCTGAATTTCTTTTTCCTACAAATGTGGGTTTGAGTCAGGTTCTTTCCACTAATCCCTTGCCAGTTTTACAGGAGTTAGGTGAGTAGGTAAGGCTTTTTCCCATTTTCTGCTCAGCTGGGAACTTAGGCGGTGCTTCTCCATTACCACAGTCTCATTCTGAAGCTACTTTAATTCTTAATGCCTTAATCACTTGTGCTTGTTAAATTATTTAAAATGTGCTCTGAACAACAAAGGAAAGAAGGACCTTCCTTTGCAGCTAATGAAGCAAAGGAAAGTTCTGGTTTCTCAAAACCTGTGGGGTTGAATGGGCAGCTGAGGAAAGATGCCCTTGAAAGGTTGTTTTATGCCTTTTGCCTTATTTTTCTACTTTCAGAAGAGGGAAATTAAAAAAAAAAAGGGTGAAACAGAAGCCACAGAAGTGTCATCTTCTTGAGAGGACATCATTATTTTTCCTGGTTATGCTGACTTTTAATGTCTCATGATCATCTTCATATTTAGTAGCTCTTGCACCGCAAGGGTTACAAAAATGAGGCTACTGCTCCAGTGTGACCATAGCATCACATGCCCTAAATGTTGTATAAGGAAACTCTTATCTTCTCTATGAGTACCTCCTCCTGAAAAGTTGTAAAACATATAGCAGGGGGAAATAGCGTAGAAAGGGAGGAATCTAAAGCTCTTTCTTTGCTGCCAGGTACGTGAGCTACAAACAGGGGTCTGTAGAAGGGGACAGGTTTGAATATGCAAAAAAAAGGCCAATGACCACATAGGGGTGGCACGTGGGGATGGCAGGAGGACCAGTGACTGCGTCAAGCCTTTGAACAACCTGTTTCCCACAGGGCTGCAAAGCAGTGTCCAAACCCATACATTAACAACTGCTAACTAGGGGAAGCACATAATCCATTTTATCTGCCAAAAACTTTCTTTAATGAGACTAAACTCAGAGGCAGGAACATTCAACCAGCAAGTACTACCAGCCTTCATGGAGAATGTCCCACATTACCACAGGGAACACCAGAACCTGGGAGGGGTGGTTTGGTCACTCGCCTTTTTATAGTCTTCCCCTCTGCTCCCAGGCTAAGTTTCCCTCCTAAGACAATCCCTTTAGGAAAGTTTATAAAGTATTAAGCATTCTTCCAGGAAAAAGAAAAGATGAGCTTACAATGTTAAGATGTGTCTGTCCAAGCCATGCAATAGGTTGTTAATTATGCAACAGAAAGGCAACTTGGAAGAAATGGTGCAACTATGAAATGAGCATAACCTCACCACGACCACAGAACAGCTCTACCAAAAAAGAAAAAGAAAAAGAAAAAGAAAAAGAAAAAGAAAAAGAAAAAGAAGAAGAAGAAGAAAAAGAAAAAGAAAAAGAAAAAGAAAAAGAAAAAGAAAAAGAAAAAGAAAAAAAAAGAAAAAGAAAAAGAAAAAGAAAAACAAAAACAAAAACAAAAACAAAAACAAAAACAAAAACAAAAACAAAAACAAAAACAAAAACAAAAACAAACTTAAACGACTTACCAAAATAAAAAGCCAACTCTTTCCCCCACTCATCTAAAGATCTTTTTTGATATATGTACTTTGTAATATTCTACTACATTGCCAAGTATAAAGAATATTTTGTGTTTCATGAATATAGAGACAAATCTTGATAATCTTGCATTTTTTCTATTAAGTACTCAACAGAGACCTCAAAGGAAACAGTGGAACTTACCAGAATTCTCAGAAGTGACAAGTAACACGCAAACTGCAGAGTTTATGTTATTGAAATAACCTCCCAAAACTAGACACCAAACAAATCTTGAAGCATATTTGAATTTCATGTATATACAACTACTCAAGTGCGGTAAATATAATAACATTTTTGATTTTGTGATTTGTGAACTTTTTTCCTTAGTAGAAAGGCAACAACACTAAATCAGCAATACATTGTTACTACACATTATAGAAATTATCAAGGGCGAAATCAAATTTATTGCAGCTGTAACACTTCCAAAAGAGAACAAGAATCTGGATCTCTGCCAAAGAACTTTGGGCAGTCGATCACATGATCTTCAAAATAATGAAATTAATCTTGTTGTAAAAAAAACCCAAACCGTACTAAATACCAAAACCAAGGCTATGAAAGTGATTTCCAGATTGAGAAGAAAGCTTTCTTTAATACCTTTTAAGAGTATCCATGGCATCTAGCTTTCTAAAATGAAACGCACATATACTTTCTATCAATTACAACCTGTGTTTTTTCAAAACAAAGGGATTTGAATGATAAATACTATAAATATAAAGACTGATTCAGCTCACAGATGAATGCACTTTATCAAAAACTGAAATCATCTAGAGCAGGAGACTTCCAGAAAGCAGGAAAAGCAGAAAAAACCTGGTTCATCTTCTAATATCCACCCCCAGAACGTCTCAGGTGGGAGATTACAGCCCACATGCCAGTTACTCATGGGCTCCAACTCAGAAAAGCATACCTATTCAGGAAAGCACTTAATTAAGCACATGCTTATATACTTTTCTGAATCAGGTCCACAGTACCATAGGAAATGGGTATAACAGACATAAAACGCATGAGTAAAAGTAACTGAGAACTTAGCTCCACAGCATAAGCTTTCATTTATGTACCTTCATATTTTTAAGATATGATGCACTGCTTAAAACATAGAACAGCTGAGCATACTACTCTGCAAAATGCAGCATGGCCAAAAGGAGACACGAATATAATCAGATCCCAGGACCCATTTGGTATCTCACATGCCTAATCCACTGCAGAAAGTGCTGAAAAAGATGCAGAGCACCTTTGTTCACATTATTTAATTTTCCAGCAGATGGACATCTTTGGGCACACTGCTATAATGGGGATAAACGGCTGGTGGCCAAAGAGCTGTTCGTCACATGGTCTGGATCTACTGATGCACACCCAGTTAGAGCCAGCACAAACATGGAGGCAAGGAAGGAAAGAATTCTGGATGTGTTGATCAAGCAATAGGAAAGATGTCTTCAAGAAGGTCATTCCTTTTTCACTAGCAGCAGTACAGAGAAAAAACTTTGCATTTCTTCCCTTCCTTTCAATGCTGCTCTCTGAGAAATCCAAAGCCGGAAAAGAAGGTGGCCACCAGCAAGTAAAGTTGCTCAGCAGCTGCTTCGGGCAAAGCAGGAAGCTGACCGAGGACACACAAGGGGCCAGATGGATTAAGAGCCACTGGCAAGGTCTGAAAAATACCAAGTTTAGATATGCTGTCATATCTGCATGTGATTATAAGCCAACAGGAAAACCCTGCGGTCTGCACTGGGGAAACCCAAGTCTTAGAATGGTAATTATGCCTACGTATGGGAAAACCACACCCCTCATGTAGTTTCAAATAACTCTATTCCTAAAAAGGGATACCTTTTTCACCTAGTTCACACTGACTTTCTATCACTAAAAAATAATTTAAAGCTGAATAAAAGTATGTGAAAGCAGAACTATTCAGAACTTGACACTGAGAGCTACAAAGTTTAAAAATATGTTGCTGCCCACAAGAGCTTTGATCAAGAGCTAAACGATAGATTTGGAATCTCCTTCAATGCGAGAGAAATACAATTTTAATATATGCTGTAGTTTCATTCCTTGGCAATTTTTATTAACACTGAAAAACAGCAGAAATTTTATTAAGTACTGGATACTCTAAACTTTGTAATTAACAAACCAGAAGCTACACAAACTCTCACAACATTGCTAATATATTTTTGCAATCAGTCCATCTATTAAAATGAAGAGAGTTTTGCACAACTCAATTGCAGTGTTATTAAGCATACTTCTTCAAATTAATCTTGAAAGATTGAAAGCCATGGTAATGAGATATTATTTTTTAGTTGCACTTACCAAACCATAACATCATGCAACTAAACCAACAGAACAGTCTTTAAACAGACAGCCTTCATGAACGGAGATCCTGACAGCCAAGCCAACTTGATGTAATGGAAAGGTGTGTACAACCTGAGCATAACACCAGGGCTGCAGATGTACTTCAGTGAGAGAAGGAAGATTCTTTTCAAGTCACAGCAACATGACAGGTACATAGGACAGAAACAGCAGAGGGCTGCAAATTCTGTGTACCAGATTAATTAATTCCGTGTACCAATTAATGCATTGCTACCATAGTCTGACTTAAGAGTTTCAGATGGCTTTACTTATCATCATGCGACGGTCACTGAAGGATCGCTAAAGGATCACATATCAAGTCACGAACACATGCAATCACACAGCAGCTTCTTCACTGTGTGCTTTTAGTATGGCAAATAAGGATGCAGAAGTCTCTCCTCTCTGAGTATGAAGACTATAGTCTAATAGTTACTTTATTAGAGATTGTTTCCTTCTGCAGTCTTCAAAGCCCATCTTGTCCTACAGCCATGCTAATTACAAATACTCTGGGCTGGATTTTTGTTCTTTCTCATGATTCTCTCCAACTCATTCTTTGCACCAATTTCTCTTACTAGGTGAAATACAGACACAGCAAGAATTTACAGATACATGATGGGCACACCTGGTATTGCAGTTCAAATACACTCGATAAAATCTCCAAAAATTTGCCAGATTTTCTCTTATCCTTAGGTTGAATTTGCTCAAATGACAAATATTTCCAGTATGAACTACAAAACACTGGCACATAAAGAGCACACACTTGTTAATTACACTGCATAATACAGTGAAAGATCTGTAGGGTTTGTTTTGGTTACCCTGTATTTTGTTTCATTGTTTACTGTTATTTTGGTAGCCAAGAATTTTCTACTGAATTAGCAGATGTTTACTGGCTTATCAAAATTCAATATTTAAAATATTAACATACTTCAGTATTTAAACAGTGACTTCTTTTGCTGGAGATATAGCAGATATTAAAACCAATTCATAAAAACCAATCTTCAAACCATTTTCACTAAATTTTATACATTAAAATATTTACACTGACAGCAAGTGTGAAAAGTGTGTTTCTTTATATGGTATGGAGGTAGATGGGGAGAGAAAGATGGCTGGGTGGAGCAGACATGTATTTTCCACACTTTCTTGTTATACCACCTGAACCAGAACCCTTTGATGCTAATTGTGCCACAATGATTTCTAGTTCTGTGCACCAAAAAGGCACATCTTTTTTGCTGCACTTCTCTTGTGCGGGTACTGAGTAGAGAAAGCATAATGGTAATCTCTTGTGTTCTAGTGCATACCATCATTATAATAATGTGTATTAATAGCTTTCTTCAAGCAACTAAGAGAAGTACAAAAAGCAGAAAAAAGTTGAAGGATGGTTGGAAGCCCACATGATGCCTACCCAATTACGTATCCTTTTGGTGGACCTCAGTGCCAAATACTACACACTGCACGATACTGTTATTGCACTTTTTAATTCACTTTCTATTAATGCAGAATAGTCCTGTCTGTTCCAGGAATGCAAGAATGATTTATTCCCTCATTTGCTTTCCATGTGGAAGGCAGCTACAGCTTCTCTTAATTTCTAAGATGGATCTCTTCTCCGTTTCCTCCTTTAATCTGACATCATTTAGTCTCTGACTTACAGGGCATTATAACTTCACAGTATGTACCATATGATATTAAATGGGAAGCTCTGGGAATAAAGCCAAGTACCAGTAGAGTTCATGTATTCAAACTCACAAGCATACCTTAGTCTGGACTTGGGTAAATCACTCACTGGCTTCTCTGATTTGAATGGAGGCATTTTCTCCTGGAAAAGCAGAAAAATCCCACGTGCAAACTTACCAGGTGACATTACTAACATTTATAGATAAGAAGACCGTGCAGTCTTTTCCCCAACTTGACAGAGGTTACTGTAGACCAAGAAGTGGAAGACAATGGCAGGAACCTTTTTGGTCTTCACATGACAGTAACCTCTCTATGTAGCCAAATGCAAAGATCTCATCTCTGCAGCAGTATTTGTAACAGAGAGAAGATCAATGCAGAGGTCTTAATCACCATCATAAAACCCCCTTATTTACACAAATTTGCACACAAACTTTTGCTGTCTGCTTTGCACTACGGCATCGACTAAAGATCATTTTCCAACCCCAAATATCAAGGGTAACTATTTATGCTCCTCTGAGAGAGACACAAGGAAAGATATGAAAAAACCCAACCTAAAATAAAGGTTAAACAGCTGGAGATTTTCTCTGCATATGCTAACACATCTGTGCCTCTAATGAGCTTCAAGACTTTTATAATGGTCTGATTGTCTGAGATACATTTTTTTTTAAGCTTAAGCTCAAAAGCCACCAATGAGCACCAGCAGAATAGCAGGGACTTATTCTCCCATTTTCTACCAGCAGCTAGTAGTAAAGGATAAGTGAGTACTAGGAACAGACAAAGTTAGCTCCAAGTATCAGACGATGTTCCATGATCCTCCCCTGGATGACATTCATTTCATTTTTCAAGTATTACTCAGTCATGGCACTTTGATGTTTTGCTACAGTAGAAGCATTGAAAAGTATAAAAAAAGAAAAATAAACACAGTGGCTTAGTGAAACCAACAGCCAAGGAGGTCTGTCTCTGTTATTCACCTCAGCAGGCAGCATTGCTGCATTTCACTTTTCTACATTTCTGTATATATTTTGTCAAAGTATCCTCACAGTCGTCATTTACACAGTTGGTTACTTTTCCCCCAGGGATGTTATTTTCCATCTTTTGCTCTCTTTCAGCACTAAAAATTTGCAAGAAAATCATCTATAACCCATGCTTTCCCATGTATACATTGATAGTTTCTTCTGTGAAAATGTAAATTTTCCAAAAGAACTGAGGTAGGTATTACAGATGTTGATATTTTTTCTTATCTTTTTCTGAACCCATGCTATTAGCAAGTATAATTTCTGAGAGCTGTGAAGCACTCAGCTGAAAATTTCAGATGTTTTGAAATGCTACAGTGCTCCTGTAGTGGTTAGGCACTGCATCACACATTCACTCAAAGCCTCAACAATGTCTCTTGAGACTGCTGGAAACCGGAGGACAGATAGCTGGTCAGCTCCTGCTCTTGGCATATGCCAGATGGATTTCTGTAACTGGTGATTTTAGAGAAGCCTCTCCAGGCTCCAGCCCATTCACAACCATCTGGCATCCTTCCTCTTCAGTGCACATCATGTTAGGTGAAACCAAACAGCAAGGAATATAGCACTGCCCCTGGGATAATTACAGTTATTTCTCAGCTCCACACTCCTACAGGTAAGCTTGTTGAATTTTGCAGCATTATTTGCAGATCCACAATCAGGTCATATCTGCAGTACTGACTGAATATTATTGCAAGACCAGTTACAAATGGAACTCAGTGTAGACATAAAATTTTACAGAAGTCTTTTTGACCTGCACAGTAGGCATGAGAAATTCATTCATCCATTAAGGAGCATGCAGCACAAGCTTGCTGACCATTACAGTCTGGTTTTTACCATTCTATATTTTAGCATGTTGACCACATCAGGATTTCCTTGTCTGAAAAAATACACGATTTCCCATACACCACAGAACACGAAAGTAGCGATTAGCACAGTCTAAATTTAGTCTTTTGTTTTTTCTCCTACTCTTTTTAAGTGCTGACATAAGCTATTGGACAGTAGCTCCGCTTGATACCCTACTGATAGGCTTTCAACAATAGGTGAATTTTACAGCTGCATAACTATGTTGGAATCAGGCTCTAGATAGGTATTCAATTTTTGTAGTTGTAACTGGTTAACTACAGCTGCATTGCTACAAAATTTTCCAAATGCCAATATTCTAATTCTACATCTTCTTTCATCAATACACAGGTATTTAGATAAAAACACAAAGCAGATCAGTAGACTATCAACTGAAAACAGTTGAAATTAACTCACTTCTTCAAACTCTATTATGATAGGATGTCTTGTTACACATTTATTCAATCTTACTTATCACAGCTCAACACCAGGACTTTCAAAAGAACTCTGTATATGGTTAATGTCCAAACCATAAGATATCCAGCAGCATCACAAAAGCAGATGAAGTGTATCATTATTAGTGCAACACATCTGCTTCCATAGATATATTGTAAAATACAGTTTAAATTACATGAACTGAGAGATTTTCAGTAAATAGTTCAGTATAAGGTTCTCAGAATGCTAGCTAACTGTACCCTGTTTAACTTAAAATTAGGTATTATTTCAGCCTGGGAAGTTCAGGTTGATGTTAACTCTTTATGTGTTTGCTTTTATCAAAATTGAGTACTATTGAACTCTAGTACTAAGAAGAAAGAAGTGAACAGTTTATGAACAATCAGCCAATGGTGCATCACATAACTGCTCTTGATCCTACAAAGACTATTTCCTCTACTTCTTCTTTCAATTTGCAGTTATCTTCAGACTAAATCTATTATCTCAGAGGAAAATGTATAGTTTTCCTTCAATTAATTAAACTCCGGATTCTTCAACTTAAAAGCAAGTTATGCATGAAATGCAATATGGTATCAGCTTCTTGAAAGCCTATGATTTTAATTTGTGATGCCCCAAGGAGTATGGTTTAAATTATCACTTACTACAGTTATTAATAAACATTCCATTTGAAATGACAAACTCACTCCTGCACCTTCAAAGCCACAGGATGAGCAGATAAAACTAGTTTCATTTTTATGAAACTTCTAGATGCAGGTGCTACGTTACAGAGGCTACAGGTTAATCATTGGTTTTACATTTATGCGGCAAAAACCCATGAAAACTCATGATCAAAGGTGTTTAACCTGGGCAGTGAATTTGAGAAGATGACAGACAAGCAGTTAGATCACAGGATAAACAGCAGGATATCTGCATGTCTGTAGCCCACTAAAGCTCCAGTACCACCACAATCACTATTACTACACAGAAGAAGAAGTACGTAAAGACATAAACAAATACAACTCTAAAGATTATTTAGCATAAGCTGAACTTGTAAATGTGATAATGTGACTTGAGCTTCACCTGAGTAACTAATCTCTTGAAAAGTAGACAATAAATATGTAATGGAAGCTGATAACCGGTAGCTCAGTGTGTGTATTAGAAACTGATTCAATGTATGTAAAGGGAAACTGTAGTTGGATTCAAGCTCCTGAACACTTATACCCCTGTATACCGCATCTGACTGACTGTGCACAGCGCTCACTCTTCCTGCGTGCTGGCCTTCCCTGAGAACAGAGGCTCCTGTGTCCAGTGCAGTGAAGGCTGAGTGAATCTGGTTAATGAAATTAAAAACATCCTGGAATGGTCCATGGCAACCAGGGTAAGCGAGAGTAAGCACGTGAAGCTTGGATGCCCCAAATGCATCAGGGCCTCTCAGGGCCCAGCTGTTTATATAAATGCAGTTAATAGTGGTTGAAGTAGGGTACCAATATAACTAACCATTAACTATAGAACACATTGCTCCTCTGATGGTAAAGCCCACTGAATGATAGACATACTCCACACATTTCATTATGGAATTATTTTAATTTCACTGTTTCAAAAATTGTCATACTATCAAGTTTATTCCACAACTGAAAGAAAACAAACTAAAAAGGAGGAGAGGAAATGACAGCCTATTCCACTCAAGCAAAGGACTGAATTACTGAGAAAGCAATGTGCTGCATTCAAAGCACAGGCTGCTAGAAGAATTTTAACAGAGTATGAATCTTTGAATGGGTGGAAAAAAGAGCAAGAAAAGGTTTTCCTAACTGCTCGAGAGCCATTATGAGGATCACCATTTAGTGAGAAGTTCTTTCTCACACTTGATCCTATCTGGGCTGGTAAGTGCACAAATCCTACCTGCTCAGAGTCAGTAAAAGAATCCCTGAAAAAGAGTTAAAGCACCGATTACTGGTTTTTGAACTACAAGCATAATTTGACTTTTTAATGGATGGAATTTAGTATCTACGCTGCCATGTCCAGCAACACAAGGCTCCCAGGCTGTGGGCTTTTACTATGTAAATCCCCAAAATGCTCAGGTGGCGGCCCAACACATTTCACTACAAGCTGTGAGTAGTCCCACAGGGAAGGTGACTGCATGACAAACTGAAACTTGAAAACCTGTATAATTTTTTAACAGCATTGCTAACTGAAATAAGAAAAACATTCTTTTTCATTTCAGAAATAAGTGATGTTTGCTTTAGCTCCTTCTCTTGTATACTTTGACTGGATCACATAAAGAAAAATTTCATGTGGCCCAGGACAGAAGACTAAAAATTTAAAGCCAAGTATGGTTTCACAAAAACAGACCCACTAAAGACCTGCACTATAAAAGATGCTCTTTTTCATGACAGAAATCCCATTAGCCACTGCTCCCAGTACCAAAACCAAACCAAATGAAAACAAAAAATCAAAAAAATCATGGTCAGTTAAATTTCTTTTGCTCTTAACATACACAGAAAAAGAAAGGGAAAGAGATGATAAACTAGATTTGCTGCCACATTTAAGAAAAGGTTTGTTGAGTCTTCGCTTAACCACACCTAGTTTATCAGTTTCTCAGCTAGAGCTTGCCTTTATAAGAGTAACACTCCAACACAAAACTCTGGGTCTCAGATGCAAGCTGCTTCATATTTGGGTTGGTGACCTCTCTGACTAAAGCGTGACCACTGCTAAAGTCCAAGTGCTGACATGAGGCAAAGCATGCTACTGTAACGATATTCCCACAGAGCATCAGGTGTTGCTTTCAAGAGCATGGAGGAGCATCAACAAATCTTAAAACTAATTATTTAACTAATTACTAAATAAAGAAATAAACAATACGAGTTTCACACTGTTATCCCAGTGGGATCCTCTGGGACAAATTCTGCCTGAAGTTATACTATGGCAAAATTATTTCCATTCACTGTAGCCAAAACATTTCAATGCTTTTAACTTCTTCTTCACATTGCTAAAGATTTAACCTAATATAAAAGAGGACAAGGATGTGAGTGTGGTTTAATGGGTCTGCATGTGCCCAATGTGTTTAAGACATAATTCATAAAATATGAAATTAGATTATTTGCCTAATGTCATTTTATTATTTAACATTCCTCCCTGTCATTCTTCTCTTTTTTAATACAAGTTGACTTGCAAGTCAACTGCTTGGATACTGAGGTAGAGCTCAGATAAAAATTACTATGAGGAGAAGAAAGAAACCATGACTGTTACATGATGCTGAATAAATATTAGCCATAGCCACAAATCATCCAGATGTATTTGCCAGTAAAATATTTCTGAAATGATTGCTTTTATTTTGTACTGTATTTCCAAGTCTTTTCGAGAACAGTACTTAAGTACTTGCCTAACTTAAAACACATGAAAAATCCCATTGATTTAAGTGGGCTTAATCACATCCCCTGTCCCACACATTCTTCAGCACACAACTGCATCTGGACTTTTTTCAATAATCAAATGAGTATAAACCAATTCAGTGTAATCTATGCTTTTCATGTGAAAATCTAGCCTTACATATTTAATAGGCATGAAGGCACTGGGCTTTTAGCCTTGCAAAATGAAAAAGCTAGAGAAGATTGATTTACTGTCATGTTGAATATTTTGTGTGCGTTACAAAATCCCGACCACTTTTTACTGAAGAAGAAAGTATTTCTGAACACGTTAACTTCACCTGGACACTGTCAAAATCAGAAGCCTAAGCTGATGTACAATCCTTCTGCTAAGGAAACTTGTATTTTCATTCTGTATTCACAAACTGGACTGACATGGATACTTTTGGAAATTTTGTGTGTAATTCTAAGTTAAAATTCAATATTGAAATCAATTTAAAATACAGCGTTTAAAAATTTGGTATTTTAAATGCTTGAAAAAGTGTCATCTCATACAAGCAAAATTCATCTGCAGAGCTTGCAGTGTCTGTCAGATTCTGATGATTTATTCTAAAAAAGCACCATTTAGAGACAGCGCTAATACTTTTATTAGACTGACTCATATGTTCCAAATCTTATGTATGCATGCATAGATACAAACCTTTTCTTAGGTAAACAGGTCCTTGTGGAGGATTCATAAAAGGTTTGAGCTGGCCCAGTTTTCAGGCCTTGAAGGCAATTTTTTCCACCTGCTAGTTTTTGCAATACAATAGAAGTCACCACTGATATCCATATAGCATCAGGGCTGTAACATCACTAGCAACAGAGAATTTCATGCTTCAGAAACCCTGGAGACCCCGGTGCAGAAGATGGTATCTACCTTGAGGAAAGTCCATGTAGCTTATGGCAATCATTCCAAGTAGCTCTACCCCTAAACTTCTAGTCTGGGGCCTCTCTGGAGCCAGAAATTCCAGGCACAACAAACCATATAGTAGCTATGTGTCACTCCTTGTCCGCAGTCCAAGGACAGTATGTGACAGCACAACAATTTTTTTTTAATTGGTTTTCCTTGTTATTAAATAAAGCCCATACAGTGCCTTTCCATTTAAACTTCTGATACTTCCAGGAGGCAGGCAGGGAGCTGAACCAGAGGAGATGTGACAGAGACAATGACAGGAGCATTTCTGTTTGTTTGCCAACCCCTCTTCTCATCCCATCTCACAAGTTTACAAGCCATGGATATTATTCTATCACATTTTCTTGGATACATTTTTAAGAGATTGCCTACTTAGCTTTTAAAGAAAAGTGCTTGCAAATTGTAATTTTAATTAACTCAGAAAAAAATGCATATTTCTATTACATGTATATCAACAGTGAACATTTGTACCTTTGATGCCAAACTATTTCTCCAGTGATATGCAATTCATATGACACACAAGTCAACTCAGTTTACTCTGTATGTCAAAATGCGTGAATTGCTTCTGAGTGTTGTCTCCTCTGGTCTGTTCCATTTGGTAAATGAAATAAATAAAATATATATATCACCACCAACGCAGTTTGGAAAAAGTGTCTTCAAATTTAACACCGGTGGATTATTGTATAGAAGTGACAGAATGCTGAAGTGGCATAGGGCAAAGGAAAGAGAAAAAAACAGTATGTGTTCATAGAAGTTGTGTCATATGCAAAGGTCTTGCAGCTGAGAGAGAAAAATAGCGATGTTTCTCAAATTCCTATTAGATGAGAGACAAGGAATATGGTATTACACTTTATTCTTGATCTACTGTAATTCAAAATGGGTGATAATTTTGGAACCTCTATGGAAAGCCATCTCTCTGTGCTGTTTACTGTGTCTGTAAAAAGGAGGTAGTAAAATACCTAAGCAACCCTCAGAAATACTCCAAAATATACCTTTGAAAAGACAGGCTGCTTTTCCATTACTTTCTACGACAGCTGACTTGAAGGTATGGCATTTTTCTTCAATGACTGATTTTAATTAAAAGCAAATAATCACTCATTAGGGAAACTTTTTTTTTTTACTAAATCCGTAATTTCTTCACTTACTGATCTTAAATGTTCTTTGCTTTCATAACTGAAGTATTTGTGCATACTACCAGCATTTCATGACCAGAAGCCAGACCAGGTAACTTCCAGATGTCTCTTTCAAGCAACATAACTAAACTGAGAAGATGAACTGCCTGTAATATTCCAAGTCCTACAAATCCTGATATAACAGAGATAAGAACCACAACATGCTATGCTGCAATGTAGAACAGTGAAACAGAACATTTTAAAACTCAGTTAAAGAGTTTAAACTAATTTTCATTTCTTTGCAATGAGCTCCAGCCAAAGTTCCTGGGGTGCTAGCAGGCTGCCCACCCCAGAGGTGGGGAAGATTAAATGCTGCAGGTGCAGGGCTCGTGCAACAGAGAAATAGCTGCAGCTGAAAACTGATCTGCAAAGTGGTCACATCTGACAGCTTCACACATTAAAACAAAACAAAAACAGGGAAACAACACTGTCCAAAAAGGTCGCCAAAGATCATCCAGCTGCAAGTGGGCCATAAATGCAAGTAACAGATAAAAACAGGCTGTACAATCTGATAAAAAACAAATAACTTACCCAGGGCGCAAGTGGGATGATTGTCCAAATGTCACAAAAATAAAAACCTGTTCATTCAGGTTTAGCTTCACATCTGGTAGTGTCCTATCCTACAGCACTGCAATCTATTGTTTGATTCTAGTTTAAAATGAAGTAATCTAAATATGCAGGCTGTTATATAAAAGGGCCAGGGGATGAAATTACACCAGTTTCTAATAAGGCCCTTTGAAACCCTAAACTAGCAAGTTAGCAGCCAAATTGTTCTTCTACTAATACAGACTGAACAGAAAGTCATGACTAAAAGAGAGAAAGTAAAGAGTGTAAACCTGTAGTTCTCAAAATCCTAAGTGTGTCTGCTATTTCAAGGCACACCAGAGGATTATTCAGGTGCTAAAAAATTATCATTTTATTAATCACCTACAAGATCAGTCTCAAAAAACTTTTATCTCCCTGTTGCTAGACTCTTCATAAATACAAGATCTGTAAAATTTCCTTCTCTTTCATTTCAAAACAAGAACTTTTAACATGCATCTTTTGAAAAAAAAATCTAGTTAGAATTCAGTAAAAATCAGCTTTTTTTTTCTAAGGACAGCAGTAATTGTAAAATAAAAACCTAATATGCTTTATTATTAACCTCTACATTTTTTTAATGTAGTATGTAGAAAGTCTATGGCAAACACAGTTATTAAAATTATGTTCTTACCTAGCTTCATCTGTCCATGTAAGACCAATTTATGTGGTTTTAGGTATTCTTTCACTTGGTAAGCAGCAGCCTGCACATGGTAACAGACCTCACACCAGAACACGAAAAAGACCATTTGGTTATTTTCTTCTGTCTGCAAAATACATGCCTTACTATTTTCCTCTTTTTCACTATTAACTGGAGCCTTCCTATAAACGAAAAGGAAACTTCTTTCCCACGCATGGATGTACACATATATTCTGCATCTGAATTGGAAAGAAAAAGAGAGTTGTGAGCTTTTTTGGACACCCACCCACCCTAGAAGTACAGTGCCATGTTAGGCCTCATCCGTGCTCCATGCCAGCTGCAGGGATCCACTGGACCTGATGGATCCCAGCTCACCTCTGCATCAGCTAGTAACTTGCATCATTTTCCTGCTTGCCTTCAAAATAGAGCTATTTACCTATCCAGTTGTGAGTAAGGACAGAAAAGCCAAAGTATAATAAACTCTGTTCTGATTCGGATTCTTTTTCTTGCTGAATGATCTTGATTAAGACTTGATTCCTCCACCTCTGCCACACAGGAGAGGGCAAAGAAAAGGGGGAAGAACAGATTTCTCAGTACAGAGGATCTACAGTACAACAATTAGGCAAGTAGACTGACTTCTGGTCAAAAATAGGAAAAAAAAATAAATTACTGACATAATGCAATAAACTGTATATATATTACATCTAATCAAGCTGGCATCTTAGAAAACAGCAGCTCTTCAATACAGTCAAACACAACTCCTTAGAGGCTCTGAGAACAGGGGAGCACTTAGATTTCTGAAGCAGTGTGTGGTCATGCAGTCATTGCTCTGAGACAAAAAGGGAAGAATTTCTTTTTCATATGGCAACCGGGATGCTGTGGAATTGCTCATAGGTATGATCAGGTAAGTTTCACCTAACTGATACACTTTCAGGATAGGAGTCACAGAACCAGTCATTTCTTATTAGTGTATTTTTTTGACTTAAAATAATAATAGCGATCTCAAACTTATGGAAAAGACTGTCAGAATAAACACTACACGACAGTATATCATGCTTCAGGAGTATGATCTACTTGGAAAAATTAGAATAATTTCCTTTCTTTAAATAAAAACTTGAAAATTAACCTTGTTCAAGGTATCAAGTAACAGTGTCTGGCTTCTTTCCCCAAGGATGAAAGGTTTTCTAACAAAATGCCCAGGGAAATTAATTCGGTAAAGGAATCTTTCTCTTCAGAAAACTCAACTGTCCATCAAACATTCCATCCAACAGCAAGCACCTTCTAACCCACCTCAGCTGCGGATAAAGGCAGTCTTTCAAGTAACCAAGGACTAAACTATTCGAAGCCAAGGTGCCAGCACGAGTTTGAGCACGGGTCTTGCACTCTCATGCTTATTCACACAATCTAATATACTCACAACAGAGGCTAGATCCTAATGCTCCATGAATTTTCATGATGTTACGCATTTAGCTCCCAAAGAGAAATCTTGAGACTGGAATGAAGTACTTATGCTCCCTGAACATGTCAAGAACCAGAAATCCTGCCTGATAAGCAGAAACTGCCCAGAGCTAACCAGTATAAAACACATTAACCAGTACAAAACACCACAGCTATGCCACAAGCAGATACATCTGATACCTTCTTAGAGTTTAAACCACCGAAGCCTCCTGCTTCCTGGGATCTTTAGTCCACAGATATGCCCTGCGGCTTTTAAGGAACTAAGCCAGAGATGCTATTTTCTTTTTTGAAAACTGTCTGAGAGAGGAGTTTAACCAAGATATAACAGTGAAATGGCTTTTCAAGTTGGGAGATGAAGGCTTAGTGCCTACTCTAGGCAGATAGGCCTCACACAATTCCTTTTCCCAGGACAGTGCCCAATGTCTTGGTGAGATTTTAGTGCCCACCTGGATGAAGGGAATGATGAAATGGCTCTCCCACCCATTACCTTCAAGTTCTGACACTGTTAGTGAAGAGTAAGAAGAATAAACTTGTCTTGAATCATGATTTTCTGTGACACTAGCATAAAGACAGCAAATCCTACCTCCATATGCAACACAGCACAGATTTCACCTCAATTTGCAATCTGCAGACCATTTTTGTATGTTAGCATAAAGCTATGCAGTAATCATGAAAAATACTACAGAGATTATACTATGATGGGGTAGTAAAATAGCTTCTAAAATAGGCATTTATCAGGCATCCAGTGCTGCAAAAACATTTTAACTGCTATGAAAAGGTGTTTTTGCACTAAGCTAAACTGGCTCATCTACTTCCTATTAATAACCACACTATGAATACTCCACAGAAAAATTGTTTCACAGACTGCAAGAGATGAACTTCTGCCTAATCTTTTATGACCTTTATAAAACTTTATTAAATTATGAAGCCATGTAGCTTTTACAGGCTCTGAAGTTTTGGTTGGGAACACTTTAAATACATAAATATGTGCAGCTGTCCCAAGCAGTGCCACCATGGGGACTTAAGACACTGTTAAGACTTTCCAGTCCTGTACCATTTAAAATTGGTAATAAAACTCCAGTCCAAGATAAAGTCTCAGATAGGAGCTACCCAGCCAGGAGCAAAGTACTCCTTATTAAAGAAAATTACTGACATTTTAGAAACACATGCAACTCTTCCCACTTCCTTGCACTTGTGTTACCCATAAATGTCTCTAAATATATATATATTCAAACTAGTTTATTGCATGGATAACCTCCTTCAGCCTGTCAGAAATAGAAACACAAAATCCCTTTGTTCATGTTTGGTATACTGAGCCCAAGCTGAGAATCATAAAGATCATGGTACTGGCAAAATGTGTCCCTACTGTGACCAGTAAGAAACAGTAGAAAACTAAGATGCTGAGAACAGGGCCAATACATGGGATGGCAAGCCCAGGTAGCCTTGAATTTTCTCAGAGTCTGCTGTCTCCTCAGAACTGCAGTCTGGTAGTAAGTCTGGAGACTATATCCTTAAAGGAAACGAAAACTAAGAAAGGAAAAAGGAGAAGAAATGTCCACCCCATTTTTCCCAGAAATGTCATCAGTGACGAGGAATCTCCCTCTGACATGGGACAGGAAGATACACTGACAATCCCTTTGAAATCCAAGAGAATTCTGAAACAATTAATGTATATCATTGGCCACAGACTGACCATTTGAAATATTTTTGTTTGTGTTTTTGGTAACCCTTGCTTTGGCAAAACTGACAGACCACTATGGATATACATTTTAATGCAATTCCTTGAACAAGGCATACCACTGTGCACATTGCCAACATTTTATTCTTTCAATGTAGCTTAATCATATCCCTCCAACAATTGCAGTTCTGCAAAATCTTATATGACAAAGATCCTTTCAACAGGGAAAAAAGATTAAAAAAATATTTAAACCATTCATTTAATGTACAGACTAAGAAAAGGTTTGAAACCAATAGCTCGGAAGATTTCCCCAGATCTTACCATAATTTTCAAATCCAAAGCAAAATCCTTTCACACAACTTGGTTGAACAGAGTTCAATTTACTCCATTCAATTTAGCAACATTCATACTTACTGACTGTTCACTTAGATCCTGAGAGTCCTCCATTGAGGTTATTCACCTTTCTTTTTCTCCACAAGCAGAAATTATCTTCCTCTAAATTTACAGCTCAGTAGTCTAAATTAAAAAAGAAGATAAAAAATGAAATGTTAGTCTATGGTCCTTACTTCTAAGGCAAATCTGCAATAAACAAATACCCTAATTAAGGTTGCAGTTTTAATAAAACCTGAAGCAAAGTTCCCATATGAAGACTAATTTCATGTAAAATGCTTCAACACCTTCAGTATTACTTTGGGAACTATCTAAAATACACCAACAGAAACAGGAACTTGTCTTTGACTCCTGCAAGAAAAAAATAGCTAGGAAAACAAACCAATAAAGAAGCTAAAATGTTGAATACAGGCAGCTGTTGAAGTAGTCAACAAACAATAACCCTTCAGAGAACATATTAGAAAGACAGTTATAGAACAGAACTGCTTAATACACATTTAATGATAACCTCTTAGCCATTAAGTGTCTGGCAGAAAAACAGGTTCTTATGCAATTATCAGCATGAAGTCCCCTCTCTAAGGTTCATTAAATTCCTTTAGGATTAAATTAAATACACAAAGTGGTTTATAACAAGCATCTCCCTACGCAGTGCTAAATGAGAGACATTATCCTAATTATCTGCGATGTCTATGCCTTCTCTGATAGGGTGAATCATTCTCATCAAATATTGAGATCTTCAATAGGAAAATTCTATTTTCTAAGAGTTCTGCCTGTGAATGATCATGGTAACCTTAACTGTAAAGCCACATGATTATATCACAATCTCCATTCTCAGAAAGACCCATTTTGGAATTATGCAAATTTGCATAATTTAGAACAAAAAAACAGTGATGGGGTATAATATGCAATAATCGTATTAATAATCAAAGCTCAGGTTACATTTAAGAAAAAAAACCAATATGTAAACACATAGGTTAAGGAACCCAAACACCCTGGATTTGCTTATCAACATTACCTGAATTTGTTTATCAAGAAGGTACCACAAGGAACTACCTGGGACTATGCCCAACACCATGAACATATTATGGATCTCTGTTTTAAATTCTGACCAGCAAGCACTAATAAATGCAGCCAAGGGTAAACAATGTACAGCTGCATTGGCGCCTGCAGAATATTTGAAAGGAACCAGAGCCATGGAACCTACGTGGAACAAGCCATGGCACCCACATAATATTCTCACCCACTGCCCTGCATTGCCTTGTGAATGCCACCTCTCTTAATCTCAAGTGCCACTTGCCATACCTCCACTTATTACCCAAAATGTAACTCCTCAAAATTTTGTTTTGCATTAGATATTTTCTGGAACACACACACAAATGCACAGCGCCAGTCTACTTGGCTTTCAGTTTCACCCCGGTTTTTCCTGCCACCTCCTGTCTTTCGTCCCTCTTGCCTAAGTTTCAAAATTATATTCATTCACATTTCATTAATTTTTGCCATGATGTTGCATAAGGAAAAGAAAAATTGCAAGAAAATCATGTTGCATGTATTTCACCGTATCATACAGCTGAAAAGAATTCCTGTTTTTGAAAATGGTTTTAGTGTCCTCTCAATTTCAGAGGGATCCAAGACATCGATGTCTTCCCCCGCAATGCCTTCACCAAAACTGTAATCACTTCCCATGATTTTTTGGTCAATGTGGAGCCCACTTCACAAACACTGTTGTGCTTGTAAATATCTTCTCCAGTCTTTGTTCAATGAAGCTAAATGAGGAATTGAAAGGCTTCTTTAAAACACCTACTATAAGCAATTTCAGAAAGGAGCCTGCCATGAACAATAGGTATTTTAAGAGAAAGCAGCTTTACATGGCATTGCCTGCAGCAGTCCCAGTCAAACGAAGAAATCGCAAACGCAGAGTTGAATTTTTACAACCAATACTAAAATATTTCATTAATAACTTAAAATAAAATCTGCTTTGATTTGGTTAAAAGTTTGCAGTGTGTTCACGTTATTGCATTGCTAAGATTGCCTGTGGAAATAAATGCTCAAAATACAAAATATGTAACAAATTGTTTGACTAGTTTCTAAGTATACTGACTGAAAATTCAGTACCTGGCTTGCATTCAAACAGTAAATGCTGTAATTCTGTCAGTTGGTCACTGAAGGTGACAGATACCCCGCTTCCTGTATAAAACTCAACTAGAACTCAGCTACAGAGCAATGCCATAACAGACAGACCCAGGTTTCTTTCCAGATGATACATAGATGCTTAATTAAAGCACACTGAGATCAACAGATGGATGTCACATTTTTCCTAAAACCACAGTGTATCAATATTTTAAATACATCCTGATGACACAAATCCAACAGGAGTTTTACTGCTAAGAACTGCCAATGATTTACCCACAGCATGTGCTGTGTCCACGAATTCAGGTGGGTGTATTCACTGGAATGCAACATTAAATTCGCCACACGTACAAGTCACCTTCTAAAAAAGACTAACTTTTCATGAATTTTTGAAGTTACTTTACTGAATTGCAAGACAAAGACAAGCTTTTTTTAATCTTTGCAGAAATACACAATATGTTAAATATATTGTTTGCATGAACATGCTAAATTATAACTTTCCATGAAGTTCATACCGCCTCAAAATTCAGAAGTTCTTACTGGAAATGACATTTTTTAAAATGAAATTCAGAAATAATATTTTATCAGTATTATTCTACCTATCAACAGCTAAATCCTGCTGCATTCTGAGCCCAGTTAAAGCAGCTGATTATAACCAACTGCTAACACAAAGATTTTTATAATGGCAGTTATGCCAATTGCACTTAGACCAAATCCTTTAGGGTTTAGTTTTATAAATTTGTAAAAGAGGAGAAAAACCATTAGAGAAGTCAGTGATTTAAATAAGACCAACATTACTCCCTAATAAAGATATAAAATTAAAGGATAATAGTAACCTCGTGCTGTTTTATGAGGCAATAATCCAGTTACCAATTCAACCTTGCAGTTTATTCCATCAAGTGAACCAGATTAAAAACAGAGAGAGGGAGGGCACTCTTATCCCTATTATATTGCAAGTGTTTCTAACTGGGTTTAAATATTTTTAAAACTGTTGTTAAAAGTCTTAAACTCACAGACAAGCCAGAATGAAGAAAAATGCCTGTTTCTCCTCTTTATCCACTCCTTGCAGATGTGGCTTTAAAACTGATGAAGTGTTTTATGCTCCCAGATAAAAATTTTACCTTTCTAAGAAATGTCTTAATTAGGAGGATTCCTGACTTTCCTCATCAACAAATGCATTTAAATCTAATTTTTTATTTATTTATTTTTATCTGGGGGAATAAAACACTTCATCAAATTTAAACTGCAACTTCCAGGACTTGACCATGAGGAGAAACATGTGTTTCCTTCCAGAGATACACACATAAGTTAAAGAAAATAAACTACTTGAGGATCTGCTGCATGCTGCTTTATAAATGGCTGAAAATGTAATACAATTTCATTTTCTATGGGATGTCTGCTATGATCCTGTGCTGCAGCTTCCACAAGCTCAAGACAGAATGTGAAGCTTGGGGACCCACAGGTAAAAACCAGTCTTAAAGAACTTGATGTTTCCCAAGAGTATTTCAGAGGCTGCTTCAGGCCCTCCAGTCAGCCAGACAGGGATACAGATCTCCAAGAAGAATCCATGATCTGGAAGAGGGTTAAATATGCCTGTCTTTGGATCAGTTTGATTTCAGCCCACTTTTAGCTTGCTGAGGATGAGAATTTTACTCTCAGAGGAGTTTTAGAGCGTTCTGGAACCCTTTGTAGCACATCCAGGACCCACTTCTATATTAGTGACATCCAAAAATCTGAGCTCCTTCCTCATCCAGCGCCCTTGGCATGCGGTGGAGAGCACAGCAAGCCATACCATTATGTACCACCAATTTTAGCTCCAGGCACTTCCAGCAAGCCCTGATGGGAGGAAATCGTCTTCCCCTGGTTTTGTGTTCTGCTGAGCACCTCTCTACATCGATTTGCACTCGCACACACATTGCTTAAATAGAGAAGATAGATTATTCCTTATTTTGAATAATCTTAACTATGCTGGCATTTCACAGAACAACTCATGCAACTTAACACAGATGAATCCTATGCCTATTTCAACCACACACACTGTTGCAAACAGGCAAGGAATACAGGAGGAGTTTCCAGGATGTGCTGAAAAGCAAATGGAACCACCCATCTGCTTTCTCTACAAATAGCCCCCATTTTCACAGTAAATACTTGGGTGACAATGTACTGGCTACTTGGAGGGGGCTGCACAGGACACCCTTTAGGACCCATTCAGCATCCTCACGCCAGCTTGTATCCAGCATGGATGCGCATAAGAACATGCATATGTCTGGGCATATGGTACATATTCTAATGTATATAGAAACTATGCTTCTGAAATTAATAAGTTTCAAGTCGCAGTGTCAGACATTATCAGATTTAGAGTCTTACTACGATCTCTGCTGGAGATGAAGTAGTGTTTGTTCCCGCTAACACAAGTTATTTTCAGTCATTTTCAGATCTCGGGTTAAGATGCATGTTAAGAACAGGCATGGGATCTTCAACACCCACCACACATTTACAGTTCTGAGCTCATCTAGTTTCCTTCTACCTTCTCCCTCTCCTGAAAAATTACACATCTGTAACTGTGACATAATTTGTTATTTCCATCTTCCCTTCTGAGCACGTGAAATCATGCCAGACATTAAAGACAGTAATCAAAACAGACACAACAGACTGAAAACTCCTCAAACCACAACAGACTGAAAACTCCTCAAAATTCAGATCAAATTATTGACTTTCATGCAGGTCACTACACATTTGTTAGACACAGTCTTGCAAATTCTGCATGGTCTTCAACGAATATTTGCACAATTGTCAGTTTAGTGTAATTTGCTTCCTCAAACTGGGTTTCCTGAAGGGTGGCATTGCTTGTGTAGCATTTGTGGACATTTTATTCAAGAAAAATTAAGATGGTATTCCCACCCTGCATCAGGTTCTTCCAACTTAGAAGCAAGTCACACCACCACAAAACCATTTGGTACCAGTCAAAAGCAGGCACCAAGACAAAAAAGCAGAGCAACACAGACCATGATGACCCTGCATCAGTTAGCTACGCACACCAGATAAGAAACTAAAAGTGTCTATGACAAGAGATCTGCCTGCTGTCCTACTACCATCATGCAACAAATAAAAAAAAGAAAGGCTTCTTGGCAAATGGCAAACAACTGCAAGCATTGGATCTCATTTACTTTAGGTAAAAGAACAGGGTGCAGCATATATCTTTTGCTGGGTGCAAGTATCATTAACTCTGGGTGCCAACTTTACAGGTACCCAAATATGAACTAAAACTGACTCCCCTACTCTTTGTACCCCTCCCATCCCATACCTGTGCAATGTAAAAGGAGGACTAACTTTGAGAAGTTCAGAATACAGAATTATGAACTCAGCAATACCTCCCTTATCCCAGCAATGCACAGCACACTGTGAAGCTGCTAAGGCTGAGACCAGAGCTACAAATCCACTGATGCTTAGGGGCCTCGCAGCTGTGAAAGAGTTCATCACTCATGCTGAGATAAGGCATGCAGCTACACAGACTTCATCTATCTCATTCCAAATTAATCAGTTACAGAATTTTCCAGACAGAAATGAATAAAACAAATGCTGAGACTCTTTCTGTCCTCAATTTATAAACAAGTCTAATGTAGAATCCCACTGAGTTCCCCTAAAAATAAAGAGAAAAGAAAGGTGGTTCACAGGGAAAAGAAACAAAACCGAAACAAGTAATGCAAAGATGCCACAGGTAGAAGCATACTCCTTTAAAATTTTTTATTAAAATTTCGTTTTCCTACTAGCTGGCCGTTTCAGTGTTTTAAACAACTAGATTTTTTTTTAGGGGGAAGGATTTTGGTTTTTACTACACATAATTTGATATTTTGGTTAACTTCTGAGACAATTTTCTTCTTTTTTTTTGTAGAAAATAGCTGTAAATAAACCAAATAAAACATTTCAATTCTTTATAAACAAGCCATTGAAAACAGAAAGAAAAAGGCTATACTTGGTTAGCTAGAATATTTAAAGACACATTGTCAACTTGAAAATATTCTTTCTTTTTCCCTCTCCCCAAAAAACATGGCAAATTTACCTTCTACACATAAAAATCCTCTCAAAAACCTTGTGACACAAAACCAGCGTAAAATAACAACACAGGTTATTTCTAAAACAGAAACAGTCTAGAATTTAGGAGAACCTAAAAATGAGCATTTCCACAAGGTAAAAGCAAACAGCAGTTTTACAAGGCTGAAAAACTTAATGCAAAGAATCCAACCACATGGTATCATGAAAACTGTGACAGCACAGTACCTATTGATCCTATTTGCTTTAAAAATCATGCCACAGTTTGAAGAGCATATTCAGCAGTATGAGGATACAATGGGAGTTACTGTAGAAGTTCAAATACTCCCTAGGGTTACTAGAAGCATCCTGGTGAAGGAGGAAGTTCGCAGCATGCCCATCGTTTTTAGGCATGAGAGTCATTGCCCAGTAGCTGCTATTCCTGTTACTGCCAAGTGTCTCACATGAAATTCTTGAGCGGAACATTTTGAAACATCAGAAAGAAATACAAAGTAAACCTACCCAAAAGAAAACTGAGCACTTTGGTTCTAGTTTGGTAGAAGAAATGAAATGTTTTTTCTTAAATAAAGTTGATAGTAACCCCTAAACATTGCATTTGAGAAAGTGTTATTTTTTCATTCCATGAACAATGGGAAACAAAAGTGTGAATGTAGAACCGTCCCAGAATACGGAACTCCTGGTGCTGGCATGCAGCTCAGGTGGTTTCTGACAGAACAGAATGACAATTATTACTCTCCAAACCTAGCACTGCTGCACCCCAGCCATCAAGTCAAACTGAAACCATCAGAACACAATGACTGAAAAGTAGAAAATTTTCCATGTACCACCTTCGTCCAGCACAAATGCAAAACCCCATACCAGATGTCATGTGTAATCTACATTTTTATGCTGATCCTCACATGAGCTGTCTGCACTCATTTCAGCTCCTGGCCCATCAGCAGTCCCCACAGGTAACTGAAGTGTTGTGACATCCATGGAACAGCTCACAATCCCACAGGCAAATCTCTTTTACTATGAGCCGGCAGTAAGTGTGCCAAACAAAGTAATTATGAAAAACAGCTATTCTCAGATTTTAACTAAAACTGCTTTGACAGTGCATCCTTTACCACATTTCCTTTTCCCCATTTAGGTATTTATTAGCTGTGATCAAACTATGTTAGATTCTCCCGTGGTCAACTAAAATTTGTTAATCCCCTGGAAGAAACATTTTCCAATTGTTTAATTACTCCTCTGGTCTTAAATCTGAAACCTTCAATATTTCAAGCTTGCTTTCTAAACCTAAGAAGGGGTACAGCTTTACAGTAGTAGCTGCACCCTTTAGTAGTAGTAGCTACACAGGTAATGTAACCTCTCTGCTGAGTACTTAGTTTAAGTTACTACTCCTTTTTTGGCCACAGTACACCATCATTATCATTTGCTATGGCCTCCATTTGTTTGTTTTGGTTTTTTTTTAAATAAACTGCTGGCTTGTAGGGAAGTACATACTGTTTGCTTGCTCTCAGTTTGCTCAACGAGCCAGACTACTCTCATCAATCTGCTCTGCTCATTATTTACCCATCCCTCGGTCTTTGTAGTAGCAGTACTTTAGGCATTACAGTCTAACAACAGAAGTATAAGGAAGTTGGTAAGAAGAAAAATATCTTTTATTAGGTCAGCAATTTTTCCAATGACAGGTATTACTTCTTGTAGAACTTACTAATCTTGGTGTCACCAGTAAAATAATAAATAGGTTTTGATTTGATGATTGCCCCCTGAAAAACTCTTTGTAATAGCATGCTTTTTAAAGACTTGTTAACAAGTAACTATTTGTGAAATCTATGCTTTAGTTTGCTGTTTAATCCATTTCATTTGTGCCAAGTTGATTTTGTATCCTTCAACTTTATTAATCAAAAAGTCATGTCAACTCGAGACAGACTTACAGAACTTTATTACATCACTACACTTATCTTTGGAAATCAAACTTGTACTCACATCAAAAATAATATTGCTGGTTTGGCTTGCCTGAGTGTTCATAAACCCGTGACGTGGTATAGTATGCATATTTCAGTGTTATACGGGAACAACATAAAAAAAGGCATTTGGAACGTGATAGCCTGTAAGTTAATACTTTGTGACAGTGGAGACTAATAAAAAATAGTTGCCATAAATTAAGCACTTGTCTACAGTGACAGCTCTGTAATGGCCACTTCTGAGAAATTATTGCACTTCTTTCCCCGGAAACAGTGATAAAAGAATGTAGCCTGTCACGAGCGCTGCAGCCCTTGGCAGTGACATCCTACTTCTAGTGGGGTTATGCTCTGCCTGTTCCCTGCAAGCCCAGCTTTTGGACAGCAGCGCAAAGATCTGGAAAAGTTCTGTCATCTGGTATCACGTCTGAACTCCTGCCTTCCTTCAAGAAAATCACAGCTGTCCCCTCCAAAGGCCCCAGTACTTGCCCAATTGTTTTAACTTGCACATGTATGTGCAAATTATTTGCAGCTACTTCGATTTTAGTCAAAAATCCCTGCATCAACACAACCTTTCGATTAAAGATCAAGGGATCATTTTGGTAGACAATGTTTTCATTCTTAAAAATTCCACCTATCCCACAGCCGTGAACCCTGCACTGCAGTTAATAGAGGTGGCAGATTAGGTAACGGAGACTGTGGTTCTGCAGCTATTTCTGCAGCACCGCTGCCAGGCTCAGCAGCACGGGTGCTGCCACTCATTCCGACCTTTACCTCGTTGCCAGCACAGCTGTTTGTGAACCACAGCAAGAACGGATCCAACTTAAACGAGTGGCCGGCGAGGCGTGTTAAGGGGCTGCTTTAGAAGCGCTGCCACCACATGCGAAACCATGGCTTCACGCTTTTCTGTCCTCTACCACAGGAAATAGACAGAAGTAGGACTTGCAGATAGGGTTAGTCACACGTGAGGTTACTGCTATTGATGCTTATAGGAACCAATACCGCTAGATAATGATGTAAAAACAGAAAAATGCTGGATCTCTTCCTAAAGGCCTTACAATCAAACTATTCCAGACTAAATCCTGATTTGACAGCATCTCAAACCGCTGTTCCAATCCTGGACTTCCTTCAATGCAGATCTAAGCAAGACCTCAAAAAGCTGGGTGGTTTCACAACTATCAGGGAGCAAACTCTTCTATTTCATTTGTTTTATGCCAAAAATTTGACTGTTCATCTAGCCCTTGGAGAAATCAGACTATCATTTAATCAGAAAATTGGAAAACAAGCTGAATCATAGCTAACTAGCTACCAGATGTGACTAGGGAACACATCATCTAGCCATTTCAGCTGAAAGACCTCATGTTGCAGGTAACTCCCAGACATACTGCTGCACAGTGAGCTCAGGATTCAGATGGTGCTTCAAACACAAAAATTGCTTCTCTGAAGGGGCAATTAGCTGAAAAAGAAATTTTGAACATTATACTAGATCCTTCTACCACGCCAGATTAGAATAAACATAAAAATAGGTGGCTAAGTGGAAAAGTACTTTCATCTTCCCATTTGGAAAACCTGCCACAGTCCCGAATCTTGCCTTCTTTTCAAGACCCCTTCCCAGAATATAATCACTGCATTTGTGAAAACCTCTATACTCTTCAGCCCTATTAGTTCTCAACTTCCCAGTTCTCTGCTTTAAGAAGACCAGAACAGAAATGCTGAGTTGAGTCTGAGTTGCATTGCTAGAACTTGGCAGAGGAAATGTGCATAATCTCCCTGAGCTGTGCCTGGTTTTGTGAAACCATGTCTATGCTGGGACACTCGGGAGAGCTGGAAGAAAGACCTCACATACAGCACGACGTCAGGATGCATAAACTGAAGTGTACAGAGGCTGGTTTAGCTGCTCTCTCTTGGGAGTAAGATAAACGTCATTTTCTGCAATGTTCTGGGAATATACTACAGTAAACAAAAAGAAACATCCAGATGGGATTTAATATGGTAAATGGACTTCACGCCTTTCTTTGAATAGGTTTGGCATTCATGAAATGTCCCTGAATAAGCACAACCTGATTACTCATTTCTTTGAGCAACAAAGTTGCCTTAACAGAATTAAAAGAATACTGACAAATAGCGGTATTTCTAACTGCATAATTTTCAAGAATACAGTTACTGTAAAAGGCATTTCTGTGGTCATTTATAAAATGCTACCAAAAAAAAGTTCTAACATAGGAGTATAAAAATGCCTTGAAATGGAAGAAAAAAATATATAATTTGAACATTTATACTTAACTGTTATATTTTTTCCTGAGTATTGCAGGATTACTTCCCTGTGCATGTTATCTCACACATATAATGTATATTGCAATACCCCACCAAAAAAGCAGACTGAACTAAGAATAGAGGACTAGATACTCATCTGGCATAATGTGAGACCACTCCAGTAATTTCAACATTCCTACTCCAATTTGCAGCAGCTAAGGATCTGGCACAAAACATCAAGTTAAGTTTCCAATTACCTCATGCACCAGCATTGATTTCAATAGTTATATACACACGGTCATAGAGGAGAATTATTTGAAAAATTGCAAACTCAGCTCTGTATTTCTTTTACTTTTATGGTCTAAATCAGACCCTTCATGGTATTTTAATGTAGGTTTTTGTGGTTTAATTATATATATGTCAAGACCAGACTAGCTACTCGCTGATCTACCCAATTAAAAAAAAAAAAGGCAGCAGTAATTTTTTACACTGCTGAGAATATGAGCTTATACTGGGTCACATCACAATAGTAGTTAATTTTAATGCTGCCAAAAAATCTAGCGCACACTAACTTAAATACACAAGTAAAAAGTTAACAACTACGCAAAAATCAGTCTTCTCTATGTGAATATTTTTCAGGTTGCCTTGGGAGGTCTTTTTTCTAATTTTCTGCTCCAAATTGGTCAAATTGTACAGTCCAGCACAACCCTAGTGCAAAGGGAGTATTCAGTCAGCCCAGACAGACTGAGCTCTACACAGACAGCATTTAAATTACATCCAACTGAACTGCCCTCCACTGTAGTTCTACGGACAGCTACTCAATGAAAAATCACTGTAATAGTGCTTATTTAGTTAGTTCTAGGAAAAAGACATAGATCTCCAAAGGAATTTATGCACAGAAATCCTCCAAACTTCTTTTCAAATCCATGATATTTGCAACCTTACTCAAACTTTAGTGCCTAGTAACCAAGCCTAACAGCCTAAAACCAAAAAAGTCTCACTGGCGTATGGAGTGAGAACTTCTGAAGATAATCACTAGTCATAAGCTTCCCTTAGAGAAATAAGGAAATTTTAAACAAATTGAAAATAAAATGCTTAAACTTTAGTATTCCTCTGACAGCCATTAGCATTCGATATTTTGCTCAAAAGGCTGATAACTAGCCTATACAATCCTGTGACTGACACTGCCCAGTGATACATTTCAGTATAGGATAATCAACCATCAAAGTAATTTTTAGTGTTTAACATTAAAGCAAAAAGGCAGTCAGCTATTTGACACATTTCTCAGGCTTGAAGACAAAAAGAAGAAAGAGTTCTTGCCTTTGAAAGAGTTTTTGCCTTTAAGGTGCTATATTACAGGCATCCCGAAAGCAATCCTTCTGGCAGCACTGCAAACTACAATGAGGACTAAAAATGTGAGCTTTATTGCCTTTTCAAATGGATTTTGTTATTTATTTGACATATAAGCACTCTTCTTATCTGAGCTTTTGCACTGCAAAATGCGTCCAAGTTCCTTTAACCACTTCTGATTTAACGACAGATTTAATAGCATTGCAATGCAGAAGTGTGGAATTGGCCAAAAAATTATTTCACAAAATTCTGATTTCTGTACAGCAACATCTAAAATGTCACCTAATACATACAAGTAATGCAAAAAGTTTTTAATGTATGTTGTAAAGCCTCAGGCTTTGATAGGTAAAACATCTACTGACTTTAAAAGACCGTAATTTATTTTTAATAACCATTTTTATTTAATTTTTCAAAGAGTAGCAGTTTATGACTTCAGTAGAACCATGCCCTGAAATCTCAGGGGTGATAAAAGGGCCATGCCAAAGCTGAAAGGTTTCGAATATCAAACTATACTATTATGTCAGGGTCAGCAAGATCAATTAGCACTTTTCAATGACAGAAAAAGGTTAAGTTGGACACACATTTACACAATATTTAAATCCAAATAAGAAAAATAGCATGTATTAGGTGTACTCACAATCCTCTCGCTCAATGACTGAATATCAACACTCTTCTTCCAGTTGCATACCATAAATGCCGGGGTTTTTTAACACAAAATGTCAAGAAGATTACAGATATATTAGATAGCAGAAATACTACTGGATTCTCAAGTACAAAGAAAAACACAAACATCTGAGTGTTGCTGCTACCAGACTTGGTTTAGCGGTGAACTTTCAAAAAGCTTTAAAAACACTTGACCAGCTTGACATACATCTCTTAATTTGATGCCCCTGTGTTTGCATTTTTCCTGCGAAACCTAACAGTATCAAAAATGAAAGCTAGCGAGCAAATAAACCTAGTCCTATGCTCAACTAAAAAACAAACCTAACCCTACAGCTCAATTTAAAAATAGTAATCTGTAAATCACGTCATCCTAAATCTGGAAAAAAGCAAGTATACACCTTCTGCAACTAACAGCCATCCAGAAACATGCACACAGGAAGTGAGGAAACTTACATTTCAATTCTTAGTATCACAAGAATACTCACTGGAAGCACAGGTATGTTAGAAGTTAATTCGACACCTGCTAATTCAAGCGTTGCTGTCGTAAACATAGCCTGGACAAAGTAGCTGGTTATGATATCAAATAAAGCCAGCATAAAATCACAATAAAAATCCAGGAGATTAAGAAAACCTAAGGAAAAAGCACCCTGTGTTGAAATCAGCGATTTAGATTGGTATTGCACTGAATAAAAGCAACGCAAGATTACTTTTCCTCAACGATATATTTCAAAATGTCTCTTTTTTAAGCCCATTTCTTCAAGGAGTGATTTGAAATATTTACTACCAGACAGTACCTAATTTTAGGTTTTAAGTGCTTTAACAGCTCTATGAAATATGATCAGCAGCTGCAATATAAAAGTATGCTGAATAAACGTTCCTTATAAAAAGGGAGACCTGCTTTACCCTGAGTTCATAAAATCCCTACTTTCAAGAAGCAAAAAGATAACACAGAAGAAAATGAATAGCTGTGTCCTAGAGCGTTTAACAGAAATTCCAGGAATTTCTTTTTTCTTTCTGTGGTAACTTTCGTATTTAAGAGAGTAAAATGCTGTTTAAATTTTAGCACTGGTGGATGGCACACAATATCGCCCAATACCACCAGCTCATCAAGGAAACAGACAGGTACCTTTCCCTCACCAAATGCCAGTGATTAACATTAATTCTAGGACTTGCATAAAGTTTAAAAGAGTTGCATAAAGTTTAAAGAGTTAAACTTTAACACTTGCATCAGATGCTAAAAATATGCCACATGATACTATCTATAGCTGTATTTCTACAGTTGCCTTGTTTGAAATATTTTAACTGGAAACTGCAATTAACTGAGAACCCACCAGTGCCCTACTCAATACATTGCTTGTTTAGAATTCATTTATTCCATTGCCATTATCCATACAGAATAAATTTATACTGCAAAATGTTGTGAGGCCATTAATAAAGACAAATCCAGCAAGAGTAACCTTCAACTAAATTTATTGTCAGTACCACCATATACATGTAACAATTAATAACTGCATACAAATTATCTGAACAAAGGTACATAAAAGATTAGTCAACATACTCCACTTTCATTTCTCTTAAATTTGGTTGAGGAACATTTGGTAACATAAATACCACAATTTTCAAAAAAAAGCAAACAGAGCTGTTTCAGATATAGCCCAGCTAATGTTAGATGTCAAACAGAGAAAGAATCACCGTGAAGAGAGAGAAATGTCAGTCTGTATTTCCATTTTACTCACAGTATGATATATATTGCAAGTATGCAAGCATTTGTTATTCGGCATCATTTTCAGAAATACTAGGAGAAAAAGTCAGACCCACAGCAATTTTGCGAAACCTTCCTTTTGAGTGTTAAGGAAATGAAACAAAGATATGGCCTGAGCTTTAATGCAAAGTACATGCTTCAAACATCAAACTCCGAGGTCAGAACAGAAAATCTATTTGCCAAACAGAAAAGATGCCTTCTTTGTATAATTCCGTCTAAATCTAAACTGCTGATTAGTTTATCTTAGATACGCTTTCTAGTCTCCCCAAATGAAACACATAAAACAAAACTTAGAAAACTGTAAATACTGGTTCCTTACTGTTCTAGCATGACTTCGTACTTAAACTGGAACCGGCCAAGGCGCTCCCTTGTCTGGTACAGTGTGCCTCCCAGGATTTTTGCAAATACCAGCTATTTCACACCGCCACGCGCGAGCCGAGCGTGTCCCTCCGTGCGCTCGGCTGCAAGCCCTGCCCGCGGGTACGGAGCCGGCAGCACCGCGCCTGCTTGGCTCGGAGCGGCAGTTTCATAAATGTAAATGAAACTTTAGATGCCAACTACCGATTGGCAGCAGCGATGCCGTGGGATCCCGCTCTCCCTTCCCGGCGGAAGGCGCCGCGGGGCTGCTCCCCGGGCAGACCCGTGTCCGGCCGGGCACGGCGCGGAGCCCCCGCGGCTCGGGGAGAACCGCCGTGTGAAACCCAGCTGGCGTTTCTCCGCGGGTATCTGACTTTGGAAGTGTCTGTAATGACAGCAGGAGAAGGAAATTAATGGCTAAGAGCCCACTGGGTTCGAACACGGAGAATCCTGTTACCTCCTCGAGGATCAAGTACGCGCACACACCCGCACGCACACACACAAGGCTTACCCACGTGGAAACGCTTTCTAACCAAAACACAAGGGCCCGCATCGCCGGTGGAAAAGGCGGCGGGACCCCCGCGCCTGGGCTTCCCCGTGCCCCGTCCGCCTGCGCAGCGGGTACCGCGGCGGGGGCGGGGGAGCGGTGGGACGACCCAAAATTGCAACGTTTTGTCTTTAAACCACAAGAAAAACAAGCCGGGGCGGGGGAAGGGCAAGAGACACCCCTCAGGGAGAGGAAACGGAGAGGAAGAAAAACAACGGGCAGCTCTGTCCCCGCTCCCTTCGGACACTGGAAAAAGTGACCGCCGGAGCCCCCGCGGCGGCTGCCGGCCAGGAGGCAGCGGGAGGCAGCCTGCCCCGTCCGCCGGCACCCCGACCGCGGCACGCCCGGAGGGCTCCGCCTCGAGGCAGGCGGGCAGCAGAGACCCCCGAGCACTGCCGGCACTGGGGCAGCGCGGGGCCGAGGGCGGGCAGCGGAACCGAGTGGCTCCTCTGTCTCTGCCGCCCGTGCCTGCGCGTCCCGGCCGGGCTGCCTCGCCCCCGCGCTGCGCGGACCCTCGCTGGAGGAACGGGGGTTTCGGAAAGGGACTACCCGGCGTGTTTTCATGCCGCTCTGTCCGCAGGGGACCCCCGCCTCCAGAAACGTTGTTTCCTCCCAGCCTCCGGCCAAGCCGCCGCTGGCCCCGCCGCCGGCCCTCGCAGGGGCAAGCGATCGGCACAGCGACCCGGCGGCCGGCAGAGCCCTCTCGCCCGCCCCAGCCGGGCCGGCAGCCCCCGGCTGCTCGCGGGGCGCAGCGCGGGCCCCCCGTTTCCGCCGCACCGGGAGTGGGCGGGAGGCGCAAGCGGGGAACAATGCGACGGCAGCCGTCGCGGCTTGCTCCTGTCTTGGGGCTTATTCCAGCAGCCCCGGTAACACCAGGCCGAAGAGCGGTGAGGGCAAAACGGCAGGGAATGTCACCTGGAGAGAGGCAGAAAGTCCGGCTGGGGGTGGAAAAAGTCACTCCGTCCGCACGGGAGACGAGTTTGGTTTTTTGCAATTAAACTCGTGTGGGGCCGGCGGTGTAAGCTCGTCTCTACCCCGCGATGGACGGCTCCGCTGCTTTCTCCCATCACATTTGTTTTAGAGCAACTTTGTTGTTGTCATCGAACCGACACGAAAACAGTGCTAAATAAACGCTAAATACAAGCACAGGCACACACCCCCTCCACGGACACATGCACATGCTGCAGGGAACCCGTTTCCTCCACCTCCGAGCAGAAGGGGTGGGAGGGAGACGCGGGGAAGGGGAAGTCAGAGAGACTCACCTTCTCGCTGCCGGAATATGCCGCTACCTTTATTTTAGGGCCGCTCCTTATTTATTTATTCTCGTACCTTCTCCGAGCCGAGGCTCCCCTTTTGCACTGTTCCTCTGGCAAAAACAGAACATCCCCTCTACA
>VXBT01007300.1:74455-293893 GCA_013400235.1 Oriolus oriolus | reverse complement strand
GGAAATTCGGGGCGGGGGGGGGGGAGATGGAGGAGGAGGCTGGTACAGGAGAAGCCAAACACTCCTCGCACTACAGTGCAACTAGTTGCCTCTCACTCACAGGAAGGTAAAAAGTTTCTCTGGCAAGGGACTGGACTTCCCTAAGAAAAGGTAACCCCCTCCCGCCCTCCCGCCCAAAAAGGCCGTCCCGGGAGCAAAGGAGGTGAGGGGCGAGGAGCCGGGAGCCAGCGCAGCCCCGGGGCACCGCTCCGCACTTGTGCCGGGAGCTGCCGCAGGGGCTGCTCCCTGTGCCGGCCCCTCTCGGCACGGCAGCCCCGCTGCCCACCCGCCGCTGCCCCGCTCAGCGCGCCGGCACTGCCGCTGCCTCGGGCTCGGAACACCGCGGCGGGCAAGGACCGCCGGCTGACTCGGCCACCAGACAGCTCCAAAGTGTCCCTCCCGCTGTCCTCGGCCTCGCAGTCCGGGGCCTGGACCTTCTGCCTTCGCTACTCCCTGACCTCTCCAGTTAGTCGTGATGGGAGCAAAGGAGGGGGCCCTGAAGGGCAGGGGTTGATTAATGCCAATCCACTGGGGTACAGGTAGTAAAGTACACACTTCACTTTTTCCCTTTGTTTTTTCTAGAAGAAACCAACACTATAAAGTAATCCCGAGTTTGAATGATCAAGTGTAATCAAGTGCTACGTAACAGGACTGGTTGGCATACCCTTTTATAAGATACATTTGTCTCCTTCCTCTCAAGCTGGTCAGTGTGGATGAAATCCTTTCCTGCTCTGAAACTGAACGCTCTTCTCTGCAAGAAATTCAGCAGCTGCATTTGGTCCTCTTTGCTCCTTTGTGTGAGGAAGCGGAAGAAAATCCCTAATTGCTTAGTCACATTTCATACTCTTACCCTTCACCTTGTATTATCTTCTGACTATAGTTTCACTGAGTGGATTGAGGGGCTCTTGTTCAACCAGCTGCATCACCCTCTTTCTGTCAAGTTAACTTCACTCTCCAAAGGGTCTAAGTAAAAATTTTAAAAGAAGAGGCAAAAGTTAGGCCCTATATTTGGAGAGAGATGTGAGAGAAAAGTCTTGGGTTTCAGAAGTCATGAATGTTAGAAGCTTTTGAGGTCAGCAAGTCATATGAAATGAGGGGGGGGAAAGTATGGATTTGTGAAGATTCTTTCCTACCTGCCTTCTCTTTTCTCACTTTGCATTTGGTGATACTATTTAAAGCTCTTTAACTTTACTCAAGCCTTTGCATTTCATAATTTGCATTCAGTGAATTGTACTAACATGGTCATCTTTCTCCTTAATAACTTCAGACTTCAGATAATTTATTCTTCATGAAAACAAGTCTACAAAAGCCTGTATTTGCTGTCTTGGGAGAGTCACCACTCAGAAACAGAACAGACTTGGAAAACTCCTTTGACCTACACAAATACAGCTAGAAAAACTTTTAAACTAAAAAAGCCTCCTAAAGCCAGCTTTCAAATTGACATAATGTAGGAGAAGCCAGAAATAGGAAATTAATTTTGAAAATGAGAGTTTAGAGAGTAATTGGAAGGGGAGAAAACTCAGATTTGTAGGAATAATCATGATTGACAACCCTGCCACAGACTAAGTTGTGACTAATGCCAGCACCCATCTTGCTAACAGGCTCCTTCTGCGGGGAAACATGCTAACAGCTCCTTCCTTTCGAGGGGACTTTTGTGAGTGGCAGCGCGGTGGTCTAGTGTGAGGTACTTGAACATGGTAATGAAGGTTTTCTGAAGTCTGGTTTCCTTCCACTTCAATGAAGCGAATTCCTGTTGTGGGGAACAGTCCTGTAGTAACATTGGTGGTTTTAATAGACGTATCACTTTAAAGCAAGCTCTTAACCATCTGTCGCGCTCTCTCTGAAAATGTACGGCTGACTTGAAAAGATGATCTATATCTTTGTGCAGTGTAACTTGCTTCGAGCTGAGGAGGTATGGGACTCCTGCACTGCTGGTACACAGTACGGTCCCAAGGCAAATCTGCCAGTAAGGGGCCTGGTCTTGATGCGATTGAACCGTGCTGCTGTTCTGCTTTTGGTTTTGGGGAGGGTGGGCAAGGTCATGCCAAAACTGATGAGTGTCCCATGTACTGAAGGGAGTCCTGCAGAAACGGATCTGATAATCAGACAAATTTTCGCAGAGATTTATTGTAAGTATGACTTCCACAGGCAGTAATTAAATGATGATTTGGGTTAAATCAATGTCTTTGGGCTGAAGTAAATTCCAGTGAGCTCAGTGGAAGTGATTTGAGAAGGCGGCAAATTCAAAATGTAGTACAATGCACTAGTTCACATGAATGACTCTGTGTGACCATGGAGAAGGTCATGCTAGAAATAGTCCTAACAGAGCCCAAGGAAGGGCTGCAGGATCCACTTTTATACCAGAATAGAAGAATAATACCTTATCCATTTAAAGCAACATGGGAATGTAAGTAGGCAGGATGTAATTATCTAGACTGGTATTTGGCCAGGCACTCCTACACTGGCAAAAACTACCACAGGGTGTTTAATGCCCACAAGTGCTCAGTATCCTTGGTTTTACCTCTTAATTAAAGACAGCACTTGTGATCATATTCTTTCTGCTGGTTCAATACTGCATCAGCAGAAGAATGCCACCCTGCGCAAATACCATTTCGTACAGTAACCTGGAATTTCCTTGGAAGTCTTCCATGCAAATCCTACAGACTCACCCCTACTTACCTTGTGAAGTCTAGTGAGATTACAGCCATAAGTAGTATGGCTCCAGAGGATCATATTTGCATATGTTGCTAAAAACAATATGAGGTTTGGAATATTAATAAATAAATTTAAAATTAAACCAATATTCTTTTGCATTGCATCTCAGTGTCAACAAGATTTTGTTGTTTTTTAAACAAAGGGATTATGCTTAAATTATTCTGGGAAAAGCTAATGACAGAGGGCCACGATTTTGGCAATGTATCATTATTATGATTTATTGACATGCCTACCATATCCTGCATCCAGCTTAGGTACCTGCTGCAAATGTTGTTTTGCAAAAGCAGGGCTTTGAAATATGGTTTCTTATTTTCAGGTTCAAGTATGAAATCCAAAAGCATGTTAATTAGGCAAAGAGTGTTGATCTATATACTTAAGGTTGTTATTGGTGCTTCATGGCTTTATAGTCATAAAAAGAAAGAATGAATGGGGGTTCTTTCGACCTGGTTATCAGATTTCAGGTTTAAAAAGAAGGTGACCCACCCTTTTCGGTAATTCGACATGCAGGGTTCAGCTGTGGGTTCAAAAACAGGTTACAACTGGCTAGTCATTGTGATCTTGAAATGCCAACTGTGCCTTTAAGTATGTTATATAACCTAGTTTTTGGTTTCAGTTTTCAAGTATGCCATCATTTCAGTGTTACTTAGATTACCATATATTTTTTAATCCAAACAAATCTGACCTCAATCATAAGGTTCCATGGCTCCAAATAGCTGAGCTTTTCTAATATTTTATTTTGAGTGCCTATGTTCAATACTTCATCACAGAGATATGTGCTGCAGACAGTGCCAAATACGGTGCCAGGGATGTCCTCAATTATCTTCGGTGCTTACCAGGAGAGGGCTCTGTTCTGCATACCGTACACGAAATTAGTGCAAGTTTTGTCTCTAAAGCTTGCTTAAAACAAAGCTGGCTAAGTGCAAAGGAAAATCTGCATTTCTTCAGCTGCCTGTGCAGGCGGAATGAGGTGTGTTTGATAATCTTCATTTGTATCCTGCCATTGCACCAGGATCTTTTTTTCCTTCCTGGGAGAGACCCACTCTGCTTCCTGCAAGATACCTTTCTGTCATGTTTCATGGATGAAGTTTCATTAAAGTAATCTACAGAGCTGACCCCGGGAAAATCTTGGGCCATACATTTTTGTTTGATGATCCATTGTGTTCCCTGATCATTGTGGGGTACAAAATCCATGTCTGCACTGATCAGAGCTAGCACACAGATCTGCTAGCTTACTTCTTTTGCATTCTCCTAAAAAATGCTCTCATACAGTTCAGGTTGTGGTATGGGTCAAGGACCATTCCTGGTGCTTTGTCTGGTCCAGGCACCCATCCTATGCTGGAGCATGAGAGAGCCAATAATGATAATTTTGGCCCTACAGAAACACTGCTCTGACAGATGGCCTTAGGTCAGAAGAGCACTCTTCAGAAAATTTCCTTGTGCAGATGTAGCCTGAAAGTCACTCACAGACCTGTTCCAGAGACAACATTGGGTCAGGTTATTGGGGAGGCAGGAGAAACGTCAGGGCTGGCATTACCTCACTTCCAGAGCCTCTGGCACTGGGGGAGGACTGAGGGTGTGCCCCACATCCATCCATGTTTATTTTGGATGTAGAACCTTGTTTCAGATTTCATTTCACTACAAATAAAATAAAGAGGATGATTTATAAAAATGTGAACATTTTAAGCTGTACCATTAAATGCTTGTGCTGCTGCTTAGTGTAATTCCCTTGAATTTGCTTTTTTAATCAGTTTTATGTTAGATGTACTTTCCTCACTTCTGATTATTTCTAGGAATTTCCACCATCTTTTAAGACTTCTCTCTGGTTATTTTTATCCATTTATAAGATTCTTCAATGGAATAACTCTGAGATGGCCACTATAATATCCCTAAAAATCTATTTAAAGCTGCTTCAAAATCTATGAGGCATAAAACTCAACATTTTGAAAATGGTTTTTGGTTACATACACAGGTAGCACAAACCAGAGACTTAATTTTACTGTCATTGATCAGAAATGGTCTGTGTAAGTCAGTATTTGTGCGTGTTAGTCAACTTTCAGGCATGTTGAAGTTTCCAGTGAAACCAATAGCAAAGCATTCATCAGTGCTCTTGTCAGCAGGATGGAGCTTGTTATGCAATAAACTCAAATACAGATTCATACCAAGAACTTTTTACTACACTGTAACATCATATTGTTGCTGTACTGCATTATAATGTAATAACACGTACTCAGCAAGGAATGATTTGCCATAAGTTTTTTAACATGTTTCATAGAAGTAAAAATGTCATTGCCAAACGACGCTACAAATGACATTATATATTACCATTACCCTAAAAATAACTCTGTTACTTCCAGAAGCATGATTGAATTCAGTTCTTTTAGTAGCATAAGATTAAATGAAGCTCAGGCAATTTCACTCATTTATTTGCAGGTGGTGTGCACTAGAGAAAGGAAACAGAGAAAAACTATAAAATGAAAAGCAGAGATTCAAAAAAATTATGTCAAAGAGTATTTTCAGAAAACCTGTTTTATTTCAAAGTACAAGTTCCTTTCTCCTGTTAAAATGTTCTGTTCAAAGACTTTAGACATTTCTGAACGTGTAAGTTACAGCTTCAGTAAAATCTATAAGTATTTATGGATTCAAACTGCTAGTTTATTTGCAGCACTGTCAGAATGGTAGTAGGCAGAAAGCCAGGCATAGCATTTAGGGGCAATTACCCTTCCTTTACAGCAAGTGTTGCAATGTTGTCTTGTATTGGGATACTCCTGACCAGACTCTTTAGGTGTTGGTTTCTGTGAGGACCTCATCCTGAATCACAGAGATATCAATTAGAAATAGAGTGGTTAGGTTATTGTAAGGGCGTTTAAACAGCACTTGTAGAAGTCTGTTTTGTACATGTCTGTTAGTTAATCCTGAGGTCACACTTCTTATTAAATCATTCTTTATGCATTGAAATCTTCAGATATCCAGCAAGAGGAAAGTTTGTTTCATCCTGACTGTGATGTAATAAGTGTACTCTGAATGAATCAGTAATGTTCATGGTTTCTGCATTCTTCCAGTGGGTCTAGTCTGTTTATGTAATATATTAGTAGTTATTAATGTAATTATTATACTTACATTTGGTTACTCATTAACATTTACTCATAATTTATACATTCTGCAGGGAAGTCCTTACTGCACTTGGTAAATGCAGAGGTAGGCACAGTTCCTGCCCCAGAGATCTTACCAGCTAGCCCCATGGAAACCACACAAAAGAAGTTACTAATATAATTTCCTCTGTCATGGTCATCCACTGATTGAGTTCGATGTGAAGCAGCACTTCAGTTCTAATATTAACTGGAACATGCCTTGATGTATAGCTGTAGATTTTGTGGGGGCATTTTTACTGTAGCTACACTGGACTGCTCAGATGACGGAACAGTCTTTCAGCAGAGAAATAGCTCATTGTTGGATGTACTTTCTGAAACCACCAGCTCTAAATTGTAAGATAAGAAGATACTTATGTGAAACTACATAAGGCCATATAACTTTGTTTCAGCTAACATGACAACGTTGATAGGCCAGGGGCTGTGAGAGCTACCCAAGCAGCACTCTGCTGATTTTCCCAAATCAGACTAGAGATTATGTGCCTTCTCAGTTTCATTTTTGGGGTAGAAGAACTTGTCAGAGTTCTTGTCAGATGGCTGTGTGTGATTGAGTATTGATGCAATGGTACATGCACATTTTCTTGCCATTAGTTTGCTTTTGGGTAACAGCTGTTCTGGGATGGGGAAAGGATGCTTTTGACAGCAGTCTCCAAAGCAGTCCTGAGTAGTTTAAAACAGGAGGCAGAGGTTCATCAAGGTAAATGTCTCTCTTGAACCTTTATCCTTCCTCACCCTTCCCATTATATTCTTCTTTTCCTAGTAACAAATACTTTGCATTTTTTTGAGCAATTAGAACCAAATGGTGTAGGTTTTGCCACAGCTTCTAAGTTGTTCTGAGACCTACAAGTGGCTACTTCAGCCCTAGTTTCAGAACATCTTTGCTACTACAGTGAAAAAGAGAGAGTGGAGGAAATGGACACAAGGGAAGTGGACCTCAGAGGAGAACAAAGCAGTTAGTGTAAATCTCCACTCCTTGCCCTATAGCACACCACTTCATTAAAAGGCATACAAAGTTCTCTTCTTCACCTTTTCCATTAGCTGACTACACTTGGGACTGACTGTGAATGTGAGTGCCTTATTAGCATTTGAATGGCCTGTACTGCTGTGTAAAGGCGACTGAAGATTGAACTTAATGGTAAAATAAAAAAAAAAATCACATATCCTAAAAGGCCTGTGTTTCATTTTCACTGCCCCATATCCTGTTCTGTGAAAACTTTTCTCCACTTCTGACTTTGTAAAAGCATATACACATCCTGAGATTCTTTTTAAATACACATTTACATTATTCACACTTTTGAAGGTCTGAGAGGGACCAGCTTAAAGGACCTGAATTCTGGGGAAAGTTTTGTTCTGGAAACAATTATTTTTGTTGAGAACTATTGATGAGGTGATTACCTAAGAATTCAGTAGGAAATTGAAGAGGAGGCAATTTCTGAGTTTTGAAAGATCATCAATAACAAGTAAAAACAAGTCAGGTTTCTCCATGGATTGTTTACACAAGAGTAGTTGTTGATAAATGAACTTCAGACTGGACATTAGAGGTACGTAGTGTGCAAAGTGTAATAACAGTTTTACTGCTCAGAGCTTGTGAAGACTGAATAATTTACAGGCAATTTACTCAACCTTAGCAGACAAATAGTAAAATCCTTATAGCAGTTCTCCTCATCATGTATCTTATTAATAATACTTTTCTTTTTTCTTAATATGTATCAATTTTCCTTAAGTTTTGTTTTTGAAAACAGGCAACAACTTTTAAAATAATTGCATTGTATTATGAATGGAATTTAATATTACCTACTTGGGGTGGGAATTAATAAATAAATGCTTTCGTATCTTAGGTAATCTAAACCACAGTTACGATGCTCGGATGTATGGTATCATGTCTTTGCTCTTAGAGTGTGGGAGTTAAGACATGGCATTACCAGAGCTGGCAGCTCTGGTAGAGGAGATGCTGTTTCAGCAGTGTAAACATGCAGTTAGTTATGCAAAGTCAGAGATTAATCGACTTTGATGAATTGGTAAGGGGGAGGGCAACCAGTGCTGGAGTCCTTTCCTCATCCACTAGGTTCCAGATGATGGGACAGAGATGTTTTCCCACATCCCTTCCTGGAACCTTCACTTCTGAAGATGAATGGCAACAACATCTACATCAGAGTGCCAGGAGAAAATCAGGAATGTTCTTGTATCAGATTTGCTTTCACCTGTTTGAAAGTTTAAAAAGTCTTGTTGTGATGAAAGACTTTCAGGAGGAAAAGATTAGGAGAGGGCAAGTGAGGTAGCAAGCTTGCTCAGGTATCCAGGATCCTTCTTACTTGTCCTGTTTGGTGTCACGCGTACTGCTCTGAATGAACCGTAATGTGACACAGGATTCCTAGAAGTGAGCAGTAATGCTGCTGAAGTAATGAATACTTTCTTAGAGGAAGTATTTATTACAAAAAGGGGTTTGTTTCAGCAATTATTCCCAAGTAGAATGATCTGGAAAAGCAAAGCAATATTGCCCCGACATACCTGCTAGTTCCCTATAGATGGGGTAGATTTCCTCCATCAGAAAAAAGAATTTTCTCAGTCTCTGTAAATAGAAATGTGGTGGGCTTTCTTTCCCGTGTTGTCACTAGCATTTGGATGCAAATTAAAGTAAGGAAAAGTGGTCTCCATAATTTTAATTCTGGGAAGTACTTGGCAATTTACATTCTTGCTGATTTTAATGATGGAGAAACAGGCCTGAAGAAAAACATTTAAAAAGATCTTTGGTGGAAGAGAGTTCTTGCTCTGAATTCTACTAAGATTCTGTAGTATTTGCAGCCTGTATTATTATCTGCAAGAAATGCCCATTGAAGAAGGAATTACCGTCTTGTAGCAGCTGAGTTTGGTGAAATTTATAATGCTGACATAACAAGGTGTTGACGTTGGCCCATACTTATTCCCCTTGTAATCACCTTCTCTTTGAAGTGACTCAATATGTATCACGTTTGTATTGCAAATATCACACCTGTAGTTTGTACACAAATGCTTGAGAGATTTATAGACCTTATTATATTTAATTCTCTAAATTATATTTGTATTTCAGTTAAATTAGAACTTTGTGTCAGCTTAGCAAGATTATTAGATAGCTTAGTAATGCTTCACATTTAGTAGAATTTCCTTTGAGATTAAGGCACCATTCTTTATGTCCTAATTTAATCTCTTGAGTACATTTCAACCAGTTCATTTTCTTTTTTCTCTGATTTTTTTTCATTTTATTTTTTGCCATCTTCCACTCACATTGTAAAATAATTCCATTAGTATTGTCAGAATGTAGAAGCTGCATTAAATTAAAGCAATACTTAACAGTTTTTTGATATTTCTCTGACAATTATACATCAGTGATGTAAAGTGTACCCTCCTGTAATGTGCAAAAATATTTCTATCATTATTTTATGGAAAACAAATAAATAAGGCAAGAATGATTATTTCCAGGAAACTACAAAATCTGAGTTTGCAGACCTTGCAAAGGTCCAGAGCTTTGGTTACCCAGGTACTGCATATCATAAGGCTGTAAACAAATCCTCTGTTTACAGAAGAGGCAGGTGGTGAATGCTGTCAACAAGACTTCTTACACCTCCATCGGAATCCTAAGTTAGTAATTGCCCTAGTTCTTGGGCAAGTTGTAAATAGTAAGTATATGAGAAAACACATATATGAAAATTCAATAAAAGAGGAACAAGAAAATCACCGATATGTTAAAAAGAAGTCTTTCAGATATCAAGAGGTTTGGTGGCTATTTCATTCTACATGTTTTTTATAGTTACAGTAAAATTACTGAAAGAGGGGGGTAAGTTTGCAGCTTCAGAAGTCTTAATTGGAAAAACCTTCCATCAGCTGTACTACTGGCTTCACGGCCTCAGGAGGTTATCTGCTGACAGTGTGATTCTGGAAACCAGAAATTGACTGCTGCCCTTCAGATCCCATCTCATATGCTCCATAGTAGCTGGGATGGGGGAACCAGTGGGAAGAATATACAGCTGTCACTCAACAGTGATCTTTCTGGCTAATTAAAGAGCAGCACTGATGAGCTCTGCAAAGAACCCTGTCATCCCCCATCAAGCAGAACAATGTTACATATTACATGAGTCCTGAGGAAAGGCTTTTAAATGAACGAAAGAAAAATCAAAGGTGGGCAAGTAAAGCCCCCACAGGGTTAATGGGATGACTCTGGCAGAGGCAGATAAAGGGATGCTAAACATGGTGCTGTCTTTCCCCTAGCTTCCACATCAAAGTTTTCATACGTGTTGCAGAGATTTAGACAACTGAAATTAACACTGCTGTGGGATAACAACAGAGACTTCCAGATTTTTTCTTGCTTTGGGAAATAAAATATGTATCAGTCTCTAGGGTGGGGCTCTTGTTATATTGGGTGTTAAATGACCATCTAATGAAAATTAAAGAACCTTCCTGCAGAACTTCAGGTTTAAGGGTGCAGGAAAACAAACATAGAATAATTAAAGTACTTCCCCAGGGTGAAACAATTCCTCAGTACCATTAGCTGAAACAGAAACCATGCCTCCTGTCAAACTATATTGGCCCTGTGGTATCATGCATTCTAAATATGGGAAGTATAATACGTAGGAATTTTCATTCTTGAATTATTAGGGGTTTTTTTCTAATTTTCAGTGTTATGGAATAAATTGTATCCCCCCTCTTCCAAAATTCAGAATGATCTTCTGGTTTGTATTATCTATTAAAGTGTAATGGCCCACTAGGCTTCATTCCTGTTGCAATTACCATTAACTATTAGCAGGAATAGACTGGACAAGACTACACTTAGTGTGAAAGAAAACAAGGACTATTTGTGATATTATCACTGCAGCTCTGTTGAAATAAGTAAACTGCCATCATGTCAGTGAGCAAAATGGACAGTCATGTACCTTTTTGCTGTAAGTAGCCTTGTAAGTATGTGTTAACTGATTTTAAAAATCACAAGGCTAAAAAATAGCAATTTACACAGATGAACCAGCCAGCCACACGCTGCAGTATATTTCAGTGTTAAGAGAGCTGAATTGCTCCTATTGTAGACCTCCATTTCTGCTCAAAGCATTTAACTAAAGGAAACACCACAAATCATGAAAGGCCTCTTCCTTACTCTTCTCACATACCTTCTTTGAGGTACCTACCATTTCTGAGTCAGAGTGAAGACCAATGGCACAACTCATAAAATGACAAACTATCCCTATCTAAGAGATTAAAAACTGGATTAAAAGCTCATGAAACATAAAACTTAGGGCGCTTGTCTCCATCATCTTGCATTTCTTCTTGAATGTTAGAGGAATGAGGGCAGAGGATTGAAGATAGTGGGAGTAAAAGAATTCTGCCCTGGGTTAATTTATGACTGGGGTTTGTATGTTCGCTAGCTTTTCAAAGCACTACCAACTTGCCCAAGAGGCTCGATGGCCCAGACAGCTTGTGTCACAGAGTCATGGAAACACACAATGCACTGACTTCGAAGGGACCCATCAGGACCATCTAGTCCTACTCCTGGCCTTGCGTAGGACATCCCAAGAGTCACACCATGTGCCTGAGAATGTTGCCCAAACACTTTTTGGACTAAGACAGGCTTGATGCTGTATAGTCAATAGTGAACAACAGACTTAAAGGATTGGTGACACCTGGCTCCTCAGCCCATCTGACAAAATACCTGTCTGCCTTACCTAACTTGAACATTGTCTTCAGCATAATTTAAGCTCACACTTCTGGAATTACTGAAAAAATAACTTTTCCGCCCAGCTTGTCTAAGTGCTGCTTCTGCTAAAAATCTTGCCAGGAGTCTTTAGTTACAGTTTTTAGGACCTTCCCCCCCATTATTGCTGGTACCATATTATTTTGTTTTCTCTAACACGGATGTTTCTGATTAAAAACAAATCTTGTAAACCAGTCATCCTAGTTCTTAAAATCTACACTGCACTGCGAAAGGCTATTTCTATATGTAGGATAGATACGTTCAGTACATCCTCTAATATTCTTTTTGAAGCTGAGCATTTTCCCCATTAGAGCTGCCTTCAATAGACTCATTAAAAACCATTTTAAAACCAGCAACTGATGATTTTTGATGTGGGAAAAATCTTTTGAAAACATACAGTTCTAATTGTTGGTTTAATCTAATTTTTAGTCTGGTAAAATACTCATTCATAATTTTATGAACTCCAAAGGCCCAAGGTGTTTTTTCAGCCTCTATGAAATTCTTGGTTTTGATTTTATGAAATATAGAAGAGTTTTTTTACTACTAAGGCTGCTCAGCCTTTTGTTTTCTTTCTATTTCCATCACCACAGCGCCTCTATTTTGCCCTTCAACACAAAAAGCTGTTTAATTTCCATCCATGCACTGAGAAGTCCAACTGGAAAAGATTTTTATAAATTCTTGTGCTTAACCCTTTTTCCCCCCTTTAATTTAATGTCATAGATTTTAAAAAGTACAACTAGTAAAGTCCCCATGAATTGCTTAAATATGAATAAACCCCATTTTTCTCACTTACATTTCACTTACATGTAGAAAGCTGTCTTTAAACAAGTGAGAGCTCAAAAGTTTTGCTTGTGACTGTCGAGGGTGTAAGGAGCTGTAAGTGTACACAAATTTGAAGTCTCCATAGAACTTCTGTGGAAGCCTACAGAGCATGCACTAGCCAAAGTCTTCTATTTAACAGCCTCTGGTACTGTTTCTATGTATATAAACTCACTATTAACTTCATGTTTTGCCATTATTACTCAGAAAAACAGATGAAGCATCAAGGCTCGCGCAAGACAAGGAGGTGATCCGAGACAACCAGCACAGCCTCACTTATGGACAGAACATCCCTACCCACAGAGGCTGGTGTTGGAACTAGATGCTCTTTAAGGTCACTTCCAACACATGCCGTTCTAAGATTCATGAAACTAAAGACAAAGGATTTGTTTGATAAGGAAAAATGATGGAGGCAGGCTCTTTAAAGTAATAGTATAGTATAAATCATACTGTGGCTCTGGAAGTGCTTTGATATTAAACTGTTTCTCAATCACTTCCACAATGTAGAAGAGAGCAGTCCTTTTTACTAGATTGAGTATGAATATCAACAAAAAGTGCATGGAATTAAGGGATGAGACTACCCTAAGAACTTTTCTAAGGTATTTTTCTTCACCTACGGAGCAATTGGGTAAAAATGCAGCATAAGCAGTGCCCTCAGTGTTCAGTTGTCCTGAAATTAGACCACTTTTATCTCATATGGCAGAGGTCCTTGCATGAGAACCTGACATTATGCTTTCTGTCCCTGTCAGCCATCACCATCAGGCCCCAAGATTCAGGAGGAGTGTTTTTAGTAGAAGTGTCAGCAAAACCAGGAGATCTGGAAAGGTCTGATACCTTTTTTGTAGTGAGGTACAGAGCTACTGCCCTGAGAACCATAATGAGATGACCAGTTATCTTTTGCCAGATATTTGGACAAGAGGGTACTCAGGACTTAAAAAGCAACAGAGGACTATACAATTGGAAGATGAGCAAATGCTGATCAGTAAGACAGCCTGATCTTCTACCAAAACCTAGGCCAGATATTTCAATAGCTTTAGTGACATTAGCTCTTTTTCTGTAAACAGTCTGCTAGGTTGAAGTGGATCTCCTCAGACTGTCTTACAGAAGCAAAGCAGAATCTGGCACAGGAAATAATTTCTTTTAAATCTCCACTTTATTGCTAAATTCTTTTCTTCTTGGAGTATGTTAACACCATAGGACTACATTCATATTAAAGGAAGCTTTATGCCATTATGGAACTGTGAAAATAAACTTCAAAGGCATGTCTTTGATGCTGAAAATGTTTGCCGTGGATGGACTGCTCTTATCTCTTTCTATTAAACGAGTCTGAAACTGCTTTAAGTTGTGAAAGGAGATAGATTTCACATTGTAAAAAACCACTGAAATTATGAAAAGTAGTGCTAGAGAAGATGTTTGGCAATTTCATTAGCATGTGCTTGCAGAAGGAGAATAAGATGTCCTGGCACAGAATGGAATCTTAGAAACATTTCACAAAATACTTATTTTTTAAGTTTTCCTAATACTGATGAAACCTGAGTTTATGGGAGAAACTAATACTGTAAACAATGGGTTTTTTCCCCACTGCATATGGTCCATAATACTTAGAAATTAAACAACCAAAGCAAGAACCACTTATCAGCAATCATCCAAGAAAAGGAATTAGCACAACAGAGCAGCTCTGAAAAAAGAAATCGAAGCCCCCCTGGAAACAGAGGATAGGAAGTCCTGGGCCACTTGATAAAAATCAAAGGCAGAATTACCATTGACTTCTGCTGGATCAGAATTTCACTCATGATGAACTTAGAGTAAGCAGAACTAAATTATGTACGTGATAGCTAGGCCAAGGTACTGTAATTTACACTTGTGAAAGTGCCATGCCACTGATGCATCAGCATTCGTACAGTGCAAAGTCCATTTGTATTTTAGTTAACTTAGATAATTGCAGATCCCTCCATAAATTACATGAACAGTGAAATTGAAGGCAAGTGCAACTAAAGATAGAACTGTAGCAAAACACCTGCATGAATCATTTCTGCAGTCAGGATTTGTTTCTGTAGGACACAAACAGGTTGTGCTTACACAGATCTTAGCATAAATTTTGTGTTATCCAAAGAAGTGCAGAACTGCTATACACATGTGGCATTTCTGTAATGCTGAACTGAAGAGTTTCATCTTCCTTTGTTTGTATTTATAATCTAAATAGTAAGAGACAGCTCAAAGTCCATAATTGTTGTGGGCAATCTTAAGTACACTTCCATGACAGGAGAAGTGGAGGCAGACCACTTAGAAGCCCAATGCTCAGAAAAGAGGATGAAACTGCTCAGTTTTGTCATCCAAAAGGAGATCTCCTCTTTGAGGAAGATCTCCCTAACGAAAAGGATCTCCACCAGTCTTGAAGGCGTACTTAAGATAGCTCACAAATTTACTAGTTTTGTAAGAAAAACAAATGGTAAAAGTGGGTAACAGCTTAACCTAAGATCTCCACTGAGGCAACTGTGAGTTCTGCCATTCTTATTCAAGAAAAAACTATTTTCACTGGGCTGGAAAAAATATAAGGGTACAAAAAGCCTTAGGCATAAATAAAGTATTGTAACATGGAAATATCTTAGCATTCATTAACACCAAATCTATGAAATCATAGCATATATTTGCTACGTTGCACAGAAATCCTCCATCTATATAAAAATCCACTCCATACATAAAATGGGGTTTGAACATACTGCTGTATAAATAAACCTATTAATGGAACGCATTTGCCACAGGTTTATATATTATGATCAATAGGCAAGTGAAGAAGAATGGAACTAATAAAAATGTGCCAGTTAACTTCTTTTCACCTCCTACTTTTGCCAGATTTTGCCTACATTTTATCTGCTTGCAGAGCTGTATTGCAAATATTTTCTGTGTGAGTAGTTGCAAATTGTCAGGATTTGCAGGCTAAGGTGTTTTGGCTGAGAACTGTTGGCAGGGGTAGACTTGGCTTTGGATCTCATGAGCTATACCATGCAGGCTGTTGCTTTAGTATATATCTTAAGCTCTGAGGCTTCCTCTTTTTTCCACAGATCTGCCTATCCAGCTCTCTAACATTTGCTTTTCTAGTGTAAATACATCATATAAGCACATGCTGTGTTAGCCCGTGAATTTATTAACCGCATTATGGAGCAAAAATCAGAAAGAGGGGGTTTTAAAAACAAAATCACCATGAAGTACCTACATTTATTAGAGAGACGCACATGGTGAACATTCCACTGTATTCCAATACGAGTGTTACATCTTGAAAACAATCACACTAATAGGAAACCCCATTAAAATATTTTCCCACCACACAACCCTCCAGCCGGGAGCCTGTTTCAGACAATGGTTTCACTTTTTAGTAACGATATTCTTAGCAGTCCCATTGTTCTAAACTAGTCCCACAGATATCTAATTTTTAGTAGGATAACACACACTATTATAACATATCAGAATTTTTAACCAGAAAATTTCCCTCCAACTTTACAGACTTTAGGGCGCTGTGTCACCATATGTGTTTTCTTGCATATTTCTGACTACTGTATTCTAGAACTGAACAAGTTTTGTCACACCAGCCCTATCCATGACAGATTTCCACTGCCTGGGGGTGTTTATGGACAAGAAATAAGCGGTCTGTTTTAACTCATCAGAAAGTGAGCCTAATGAATAGGCTTAAAGCCTCATCTGTTTACTAGTATTTTATTATTTGTTAAACTGTCTCATGGTCAGCGCCATTCTCACTACTGTACTTAGCTAATGGCCTATCAACATATCTACTAGAAACTCTTTTTGAGAAGTCAGTGGCTTAGCTGAAAATTTACAATAGTGGTGCTGACTTAGAATACTAGATCCCAGATGTGGTTTGAATATTTTATTAGAATTTTAATATGAATGCATGTATATGAATGCTAGTGAGGAATGTTAATAGTCTTATTTAAACCAGACAGTCATTGTACAAGTTTCAGCTCCCTATGATTTAGCCGGTGCACCTTGGGCTTCTGGGGCAACCTGTATTATTTCAGTTTCCATGTCCTTTGAAACAGTGAGGTGCCTTAAATCAAAAAGCAGGGTTCTGCTATCTGCTTGAAGCTGGGCCCAAGTATGCTCACAACATTCATGAACACTGCAATGGGCCAGTTCAGACAGCACTGCCAAATTTGCAGCCGTTGGGGACTTCCTGATGTTTGCTAGTCCTATTCCAGTGTCATGCGGTGTGCAATATGAGCTGCTTCTTGCTGAGTGCAAACTCCAAAGTGGCGTCATGAGCCCTCTGGGGAACACAGACCTCATCCTTTTTATTAAGGACCTGGCTGGGACCCATCACACATTCTGCCCACTTCTTATTTAAGAAGAAATATCTGTGTGCTCTTTCCTTGCCCCTTTCTTTAAAAATTAAGTACTGTCATCACTTCTGAACACTTTCCTCCAACTACCAAAACCAGAGCCCGTCAGGAAACTTCTTCAACTTTTATAGGCGCAGAAATATTTAGGAAAATAATGAACTGCAGCCACAGTGCTCCGGTCTGACTGGAGGGCTGTACAGGCCTAAAACAGCACATTCATCACAAAGCAGAAGCAGCTCACACTAAGCTTTGATGTGTCTTCCCCGGGTTAATCTGCATCTACTGAATTTTCAGTATGAGGGAATGGTTTTGAAACTACTGGTTTTCATGAAGCTGCTGGAAAAGCAGCTGTCCTAGGAATACCATGATCTTCTCTCCAAATGTGCCCCTGACACAATCCAAGCATGAGCTACCATAGATCCAGCAAAGGGCGACATGGCTCATGAAAGGTCTAGAAAACATGTGTTATGAGGAGCAGCTGAGGGAGCTGGATTTGTTTAGTCTCAAGAAGAGGAAGCTTGGAGGGGACCTCATTGCTCTCTACAACTCCCTGAAAGGAGGCTGCAGTCAGGTGGGGGCTGGTCTCTCCTGCTGTCTGCAGCCAGAGGACCAGAAGGAATGGCCTTAGACAGGGGAGGTTCAGATTAGAAAAGAAATTTTCATTGTTAGGATGGTCAGGCACTGGAATAGGTTGCCAACCTGGAGGTGCTTTAGAGGTGTCTGGGTCTGTCTCTGGGTGATGTGGTTTAGTGGTTTTGGGGTTACAGTGGCAGTGCTGGGTTCACAGTTGGACTGGATGATCTTAAAGGTCTATTTCAATCTTGATGGTTCTATGATTCGGGTAGTTCTCAATATGTGGCTTTTGCTGATGTGAGGACTGCAAAATGAGTTGTTCATTTTATTCCTCATTCAACTAGAAAAACCATGGCTCAGTAGAACAGTGTTCCTACACTGTTTTACAGTGACACCTCAAACCTTTTTTCTTTGGAAAACAGTAGCATTAGTAAGGCCACTGCTTAATGTTATAATGTTTGAGCCCTAATTCTGGTTCCAAGATCAAAAAGATGGCAAAAGCTTAGGCAGGAGTAAGGTAGCATCAGGTGATGTGAGAAACAAGCTTCACATGGGGATTCTTCAGGTACTCCTTGTCACATCAAATAAAAGGGAGGACCCATGATATTGTTTTGGAATTTACCTTTATCAAGACCCCTTTAAGTACAGGGTCTCATCTAGGCAGTCTGTCTCTACTATGGCACAGCCTTTAGTCTTTGCCATGGCCCTATTTCCCAAGTGCAAATAGGAAGCAAATCGTAGCTGAAAGCTAGAGAAGAATGTCAGGAACCTTGACGTGTCTTGAAGCTGGAGGGATTCTCTCATGTTGGTCTGTGACTACATGATATACAGATGATTCAGAAAGTAGAAGCTATTATACAGCCCGACAAAAAAAAATCTGTATTGGAAGGAAACTAAAAGAAATGAAAGAAAAAGAGGGTCAGTTTAAAAGGCTAACTGAATATAAATATCATGTTTATAAAATAAGATATCTACTGAGTTAGACCTTTAACTTTAGCTCTCAGAAGATGAGAGAAGTTGAAGTGCTCCATTATGCCAGGCTTGCTTGGACACCTTTGCTGTTTGAGGCAGCCACAGAGGAGCAGTTGCATTCTTACCCTGAAAGGCAGGGCAACCACATGCTCTATGTGAGACTGTTGCGCAACACTCCAACAGCAAGCATTGGGAGCCCATCCGAGTTATGGGCCCACACTTTGTAATCCTGGTTCTCAGGCTATAAATAAACATGTAATTGATCCCTCTTCACAGAACAAACTAGATGCCTTCTGGTGTCAGCTTGAAGTTAGGAATAAGTTTTTCATTTTCTTCACAAATATTCAAGGGTACTTGACCATTTTAGTTAGTAAGGGCAATGCCATTTATTTCTTTACTAATAAATGGATAATGGAGTTAAATAATGATTTCACAGGCTCTTTTGCAATACTTTTCTAATCTTTATCTTTTCTTATTCATAAATTCAAGATATTAATTCCTATTTAGTTGTGGCTTTTTGACCCTCCTGATTACCTGCTTTTCAAATCTTAGAACTTTTTTGTTGTGCTTGACTTCATGCAAGGCATTTTCTGCAAGAGCCTTGGACTTGGGCACAGTCTGAACTAGTTGGAAACAGATCTCCTTGCAGGTGCACATCAGAAAATCCAGTTGGTTTTAAGCATTTGTGGACACCACTGGTGGGGTGCTTCATGTTGTTGATGTTCAGTGGTGTTTGGTGATGTTCAGAATAAAGAGAGGTACTAGATATCTACTGCATGTGGTAGGAAAGAGAACTAGGACGAACAAATATGTAAAATTGAAACACTTTCAAGTTGAAACCCACATATTTTTATATGTAAGGGATGTTTGTCCCTGGAACAAACTCCCTGAGGAAATAAAATCTGTGCCATCTCTTTGTATCTTTCTAAACAAGTCTCAATGCTGTAGTGAAAAGCATTATTTTGCTCGTGAATTACAGCTACATGTAATTATATAATTTATGTCCTTTTGGGGTCATCAATCATCATTTTCCCTTTTAAAGTCTATAAATCTTACACAATCGTGGTAATATGGATCATAACAATTTGATGTTTTAGTGAATGGTTAGATTCCTGTGAGAATGAAAATTTAATACTACTGAAGGCTTTTGTTACGTTTTGTTTTGTTTCATTTTATTTGAGGCACCACTTTATCTTATTAAACTGGTTTAAGTAAAATAAATAGGGCACCTTTTTTAATGCTATTATGTTAGTTACTCAGCTAGCATTTCTCCACAACTTTCCAAGTAGGCTGAGCATAATTAAGGTTGAAATGATAGCCAGTTACTGGGTATAGGATATACCAAGCAGACTCTTTCTATAGAGGAGGGAAGATTTTGCTTCTGGGTTTGTACCACGTAGATTTTTGGACATGCAGTGCAACCACAGTGAAGTACTGGTGGGAGTTGCAATGTAAAGTGAAGTTCTCAGCCCAAACAGAACTCTCAGCAATCAGAGAATGTTCCAAAGAAGATTTTCATGGCAGATCTGAAGATTAATCGCCAACACAACACCTCTCAGGGGACAAAGGACTCATAAAATAGGAAGAAAATGGAGTGTTCTTCTCCTTTTAAAAAAAGGGAGCAGAAACACTGGGAGTCTTGTCTCAGGATATGTGGGAATTCAGTAGTGAGCTTTGAGCAGAATCCACTCCATGCCTTAACAACAACCCCATTAACCAGCATTATTGCTACTCTTTCGGTTATTGCAAACAATTATAGCAGGTCTGGAAAGAAAAGTAAGGGAAAACAAACAATCGGGTTTATCAGTCTGTTTTATTTTATCTATTTCAGTATAATTGCTACTACAATGTACATACTCTGAGCAGTATATAAAATTTTTTAATGACCAGGACAGAGGGTTACTAGCTAAAGGACAATTAAGTGGTTACCTCCTAAGTCGCCTGTTACACATTTACATCTGGAGGGAAATTGTATGCTAAAGGCTGAGCCTGCAAAGGGCTTGGCAACACAGGATGGTGCTCTGCCTAATGTCAAGCATCCTAGGGCCAAAGCATAAAAAGAAACTTTGCCCTTGTAATTCTTTCCATGGCGGTGCCCACCTGCCTCAGCGCCTGGAGGAATTCACAGCAGGTGGCACAATGAGCAGGGACCATGGTGTGTCGTAGGTATCAGTACTTTCTAGGGCACAGATGCTTTACCCTGGCTGCAGGGCAGCAGGATTGGTGGTCTCCTCTCCTGGAGTGAGGTACCTGGAAAAGGTATCTCCTCCTCTTTCTTTTTTCAGCAACCAAGGATTAGTTGTTTAATCCTTCCTGAAGACTTCACAGCAGGAGCTGATGGTACTCCCTATGTTTCAGGAATCCCCCAATCTGGAAATATACTGAAAAGAGCAAGAAATGTGATGTTTGCCCTTAGAGCTGTGCTTGTGTAGGATCTTCTTCTTTGCATCTGTTGCTGTTACTGGTGAGGTGCCCCCAAAGGCTTTGCTCAGCCACGTTTGGAGGCTGCGTGCAGCAGAATCTGCAAACTTGACAAAACACATATGCAAAGACGGTCCACAATGTGTGACGTTTAGCACACCAGAAGCTTCTCAGACATTTCAGAATGTGCATGAATCTTTCTGCAGTGCAATAATTTGAGGCTGAAATCAAAATACAAGAGTGAAGTGACAGTCCTGATGGAACATTTACACTGAGTGAGTGGCTGTGAAGAGGAAGAGAAGAGGATGAGTACCCAGAGCTTGATGCAGAAGTATCTCTGTGAACCTTCACTATCTTGCTCCTTAATCAAGTGCACACTGTAAAAATTATAGTGTAAAATAAAGTGCAATATCTAAAGAGGCATTTCCCTTGGTACAGTCTTAGAGCTGATGGCTATCATGCATCTCATTCCTTCTTTATCATTATTCACCCAGCGGCTTCAGCACTTCCCACTCTCGGTTCAATATCTTCTTTTTCATCCTCAAGAAAATCTAACAACAGCCAGTTTAGAGGCTACACTGGGAGAGAAAAATAGATATTTTAATTTACTGGCCTGAAGAAAGGAGAAGTCTGAGTACAATCAGATGTGTTGGAAGGCCACCTGAGATCAGAAGGGAAACCTTGGTTTCCATCATTGCTACTAGTCATGGCTTCATTTGAAAGCCTGGAGTTGTTTTAAGGGGAGGGAATTCATATTCCAGGACAGCCAGTAGCCTTGTGTATGAAATAGGCGTATAAAGGATAGAACCAAAGTTGCATAAATATTGTAACCACTACCAATGTCCTTGGTGATCATAGTTTTGCTGGGCTTGAATATTTAAGGGTATTAAGAACTGGCTACCAGAGCAAATCTCATTTGAGAGCCCAGTGAGGCTACAACCAATTTGCAAATCCCATTGAGCTTCAAGAATGAGAACATTAGCAACCTGCTTAGTCCTATGAAAATAAGTTTCTGGGCATATCCAACAGCAGATTTTTGGCTGTTTAGAAATTTTAAAATAAAGCATTTAAATAGGATTAGGCAAAAACTGAGAAGGAGGTTAAAAGTCTCTCTGACAGACAGCTTCTTCATGGCTGTAGCTCTGAAGCGGATCTATGACATCACCTATGAATTTCTCACAGGCATGCTTAGACCTGAAAGCTGGGCATGTTTAGATCTGAGTTGTTTAACTGAATGAAAATGGCAAGTTCCAAGGTCCCCTACCCATTCCACATATAATGAGGAGAGTTTTGAATGCATTAATTCTGTTTACTAAATATTTAACCAGGCTTGCTAGTTCTGGGCATTGAAAAATCTGGATTCAAACAAAATCACAAAATTCCTTTAGGAACCCTAACAAGTAATGGGATCTTTTCATTGCCCGTTTGTTTCTGAGGGTGTTTTTCCTCCACAGGGTTCCTGGAAGAACTGTTTGAATGTAGTACAAATAGGAAAGCAGACCTATGTTTTGTGTCCTAAAGGTTAGCGCTTTCTCAAGGGAAAACAAAAGGATGCTATGAAAGCAGGTAGAATTGCTATTGCTGTGCTGGGGAAACAACAGTTAGACTTCTCTTGATCCCTCTCTTGAGTGATGGAAGAAATGCCCCTGGATTGGACAAGAAGGTAGGCATTACTTTTCTCTCTTTCTTGGGCTCTGAGGCAGCCAAACTATCTGCTCACACAGGCAGGGGATTGCACAGAATTCCCTGTCTTCACTTCCTTAACCAGGTGTCATATCAGGCTAGGAATACATACCCTAGGAAGCTCCTTGAGCTGCTGCCTTACTTACATTGAGGCTCTGCAGTATCCTAAATCAGCCAAAACCTGCAGGGTACAAGCCGGCCTTGAGTGCTGTATTTCAAATAGCACACAACAGTATTCTTTCAGAAGGGACATCCTCCCTTCTGTAACTGTGTCATTCCTTCTGCTATTAATGGGAGCTGCTAAAGAGGGAGGATAAATCTCAGAAAACAGTGACTACAGCATGACGCATGTCCTTACTTAAGCAGTTAGGCAAGTGCAGTCTGCTTTTTCTCTCTTCAAGGGCCACAGAACAGCTGAGGGACATTATTATTTCCCAGGGCAATCAGAAGCCAATCCAAAGGCCCAGCAAATATTTTCTTTTCACTCTATACTTGTTTCACTACCCAGCTCTGGTGAATTTTTAATGCAATGTCGCTAAAAAACTGAAAGGCAAAGTTTGGCAACTTTGCCATTATTGTTATTACAAATTGCCAGTGATGTGAAGTCGAAATGTAGGCCATACTGGAAGTTGTAAGCATAATGAATTTTCACCTGTCATAAGAGAACATAATGCTTTTTACGTTTCAGGAAACAAATGAGAAATTTTCAAAACTTTATATTTTTTTTTTTTTTATCCCATGGGAAAATATTCAGAGGAGTGGAAACTCTCAATTGGAACACCAGTTCAGTACAATATTTTGGGGATCTCTCTGGTCCAAAACTTGATTTCCTAATCAAAAATAGAGAGCAACTTAAGAATATGATGAAAAGAGAGTGATAGAAACCCCAGAACAGCAAAAAACAACTTAATCATGGACAGAGAAAGTTGTTGACTGAAGACTCTGCTCCAGTTAGTTTTTACTTTTTACATAAACGTTCCACCTGGATAAACCTGCAATTGTCTCTTTATGCATCTTAAGCATCCAAATTACAATGACAGGTCACCTTTGATTGGCTTTTCCTTTACCTGATGTTATGAATAGAGCTTCAGAGAATCTTGTATCTGTGATGGGAACATTTATAAAAAGTTCACAAGTTTCACGGTACAAGAACCATGTTTCCTGCCCAACTCTATAGCAGGTGTTTAATTTTTAAATTGAAAATTTATTGCAGTATGGTATTTTTTCCCAATACTAAACCCAAAGATTTCCTACCAAAAAAAAAAAGGCAAAGTGAGCCTTATCAGAAACCAGGACAGTCATAATTATGATTGTCAGGATCCTCAAAATTAATTACAATTTCAAGCTGTGACAGAGCCTAAAATAGCAAGAGCTGCTGGTGATCCAAAAATCACTCACAGCATGTCCAAGCTAGTATTTGGCAGAGAGCATATGCAACTTAAAAAAAGAACATAACCCTTTAGGCCCATGCAAGCAATTAAGCTTTTTGTGGAAATGTCAGGCCGTAAGTATGAAAAGACCTTTCAATTGTTTATGCACAACTTTCCTCTAATTAGTGAGAACTGATTTTAATTTTTGCCCCTTCATTTTTCAAATAAGACCAGATGGACTCAAATTTGGAGGGCAGCTGTTCTCTTCAAAACAAAATAAAGAAAAAAAAGGAGATGATTCTTGCCAAGTCAGACTCCATGATTCTTACAGTGAGGGGGTACAAGTAAATGCCAATCAGCTTAGCAGCATTGAGAGATACGTAAGGAACTTACCCTGAGAGCTCTGCTGACGACGTAAAACAAGAAGACATTTCCAGAAGTGTCTGTCAAACAAAGTATAAAAATAATCAGAGGCTGTTGGCACAAGTTACTGTGACTCTAGCTGATGTTCAAGTGGATGAAATTAAACAGCATTTTGATAACTTTAATTTAATTGTTGCAGTGCTTCTTGCTAATGTTCTAAATCCAGTGATCAGTGAAGTAAAAATAAACGATATGACCATGTTTTATCAAAGCTACCTCAAAAAACGAATGGGGAGGATTTTTCTTTCATCGCACAAGCTGTTAAATCACTGCTGACATATTAACCTGTGCTTTCTCTGCCGCTCTCTGCAGCTCTGTCTTTCATGTGAAAGACAGTGACCTATTCCTCCTTTGTCTTCACCCAGTTTTCCTATGTCTCTGAGCCTAAAACAACACACTTTAAGTCTTGAGCATGATGACCCCAACACTGAATAACTACAAACTAGGTCAGTAGAATGCAAAGCAAAGGTCACCTGGTGAGTAGGCAAAACCACACATGTTGCTCCTGGAGCCTTGCCTTGGCGTGAATTCTCTAGAAGAATGCTAAGTCAGTCTCAGACTTTCTAGGCTTCAGTATGTAAATTGAGATCAGTATTTATCCAAGCATTGGAGAATGAGAAGGTTGCACTAAATGGTAGTTGTTTAAAATCCTTGGGTTAGAGACTGCTTATATAAATGCCATGACACTGACAATCCATTTATAAGAGAAAATATGTAACACAATGTCTTTCAAACATCTTTATGCAGTTCTGCTAAAAAAGAGCCAAAATATAAGATCTTATTAAGATTTTTGGTAAAGTATCGTCAAACGTTATTGTGTTGTTCGGAGCTCTTTCTAGAATTTAGATGAGTTATCTTGTTCACTTTGCCTCCATTTTCTCTTGCATCTGTGGTCTGTCTTATCTGTTTGAATTAGAAGCTCTTTGCAGCAAGGACTACTGCAATGTGTCTGTGGTACCTAATGAGTTAATCGTATTTTGGCCTTGTTGGCTCTGCCTTAACACATAGTGCTAAAAATTAATCAATTTAGTGCTTAGATTTACAACTTCAGTTTGATGGAAAGTTTAGAGTCCAGGAGACAAGTGATATCCTCTTACACTGGCAGAGCCTGCAGAAAAGTGTTCCTCTCAGTAGGTCAAAGCAAGAAAAAAAAGAGTGAAGGAATGCATGTGATGTCAGTGCTCCTGCAATATAAAGCTGAGACAGAAGCATGCATACATCTCCAAGAAACAAGTAATAAATGAGCACTAAGAATATCAAACAGATCCCGTTGTTTCCATGTGTTGAATGCAGTCTTTGTGAACAGAGCCTCTAAGTGTTAACTTTCTCTTCAACTCCTAGTGAATTTTGTTCCTTTTTCCCATTTCTTCCTATCACCTGGTGTATCTTTATTTTTATATATGAGAAAGCTGAATATTAAAAGCAATCCAGGACACATATGCCAATATTTGTCTTATGACACAAAAAGAGGGCAATACTAAGTTATTGTTCATATCACTACTAAAATTGCAAAAAGATGGGATCATCAGGATTCTCCCTGTAACATGGCAGCTGGGGAAGGTTATGCTTCAAGGCATCTTGTGAGACTGGAGTATGAGACTGATGGACTCTTTAGTCCTGTGAGAACTAACCACAACAATATTCAGCACTCACATGTGCACAGAGGATGATTTGATCTCAGAGGTTATTATTTGCCCTAAAAATCCAAAGAAATACAAGTTCATAACAGCAGTGAGAAGCTGGCCAGTTGAAGAAGCACACTGGTTGTTGTCTTGGATGAAAGAACTGATGGCAGGGCTGTGTTTGAAATACGACAGCCAATGCAATAGCACCGAGTAAAAGCATGACTTATTCTTGTGGCAGATGGGTGTAGCTGTGAGTGCTGTCTGGAGAGTCTCTTCATTCATGCTTACATTTAAAATGTACTAGTATAGGAGGCAGTAGCACAAGTTGGGATTCATCCTGCCAACTTCAGCATAAGGAGTTTGGATCTGCTCTGGAAAACATGTCTCACCAAATTCTTAGGAAGGTGTTAAAGCACTGGCTGTGGAGCATCTTTGCTCTGCCTGGTAAGGGTCAAATCTAGGGAAGAAAGAGAGTATTCAGTCTGCCTTCCTCCTTGCTTTGTCTGCAGAGCCTTCAAAGGAAGGGTGTTCAAACACCATTTTGCATGTATTGCTGAGAAGCAGCTAGATGGCAATGACTTCCACTCCTTAACACCAGTCCAGCCTGAGTCTGACCCGGCAAGCCCAAAACAGAAATCTATGTATCTCATTACCAAAACTCTGAACCATCCAACTCATTTGACTTCTCATTGTATAGACTATAAATAACTTGATTCCAGACATTGCCAGGTGGTGCAACAGGGCGAAGGCCACCACAGAGGAGCATGTGCTCTCATCAAAGCCTGTGTGTGAAAGCTTGCTTTCAACTTGTGTGTCCAGTGGTTTACATTGAAGGTCACCTGCCAGAGGTGGTACTTTGCTGTCTCTTCAATGGATATTGGCTGCTTTTTGACTAGGGAACTATGTTTCCCTCAGGCTTCAGAGGGAAAATATGGTACACCATCCCCAGGATTAGGAAAGCCAGGGGGCTAAGCAATAGCACACAAATGCCAAGGAGCTGACTTTGATGTAGTGGTTAAGACTCCACAGGAATTCCAAGGCCAAATCCCATGGATCCTGCTGCTGGCACGCAGAGGAAGCTTTCCCTCTGGCTTCCTCGCTTCTCTCAACCTCTTTTGCAGAGGCAGCACAGGCAGCAAGGTTGTGGGGCTGCCCTTGGCTTCTGGCCAGCACCTACATACTGAGCCCTGGGCAGGAGGTGACCGACCACAAAAGGCTTGCTAAAGCTGCTCCCAGCAGAGCTAACATATTCTTCACCCTGAGCTTCACTCCCAGGAGAGCAGTGGTCTCTCTGCTTAGGGCATTTGTTCATTATCTTCTCGCTTGTGGGCTCCACCTTTAGCATGTCCTGTGCTCCTGCTGTGGCAGCTGTACTAATTTGTCTACTTTGCCCTGCCTATTACCTTCTCTGTAGGTATGGCTAAGGCAATTGATGTTGGTGGGACAATATCTCCTAAAGCCATCTTTCCTCTTTGCAAAACCTGCAGTCTTTCCAAGGCACATTTCTTTGCCATTTCCTTCATAGCAAGCTTACATCAAATTTGCCACCGTGGGGTTTGACATCCTGTGCTCTCAGCGTTCAATAGAATGGCTTAGGACACTGCTTTCTTTGTTGGAATCAAGAATTGCATTTTATTTTGTATTATATTCATGCAGCAATGGAAACAAGTGTTGTTGTAGTGGTTTGCATCACATGAATACATCATTCCTGTGGAAACTACGTAGGTGCCCAGTAAAGACAGAGGGATTCAGAAACCCAGTTAGCAATGGCTAAATTACCACAATGGTCAACAGTTGTGTCTGCTTTCTGTCCCAGTAGCAAGGTACCTAGAAGACATAGGACTAAGATTAGAAGATGAGAAAAATATCATACAGACAATTAATACAGACACACTTAAAGTATTGCAGTATTAGCAGAGCAAGTCCTGCTTAAGAAGGCTTTTAACAGTTATCGACAATTCTTCAGAAAAGAGCCGCAGTTTACATGTGCAGTCAGTTGCTTTCTAATTGCTACAGCAGGCTACCACTGGGAAGAACAAAGGAAATATTTAGCACATCGTAAATTCTTCTGCAGCCCTGCCGAGTGGCTGGAGTTCAGATTACAAGTTTATAACCAACATTTGAGAGCAATTTCTCCTCCACTTTGAGAAAGTGGGTGGGGAAGCTGTTCGACACTTTCTTCAAATGCCTGAAGTAATGTGTGTCTGAAAGAAATGCGGGTTCAAAATTCTCTTTCACTTGTCTTTTGATTCTTTCACTCGTCTTTTGATTCAGGCTTGCAATGTACTGTTATATATTTAAATGCTAAAAAACAGATGAAAGTGTCATTGTTGTTCCTGTTGCTACAACTATTAGCTTCCAACTTTACCGCTGTTGCGGGTGATTTGCTGGAATCTTGAGAGCTGATCATTATTTTCTCCCACCAGTGCTTAGAGTCTTGCAAATGCTGCGGGGGGATGTGTGCTGGTAACTGGAGGGGAGATATTAGTCTCCTTGAGTCGGTACTTAATCACGTCCATGTCTTGTGAATGAGGTGTTGAGGCTCTGACAACTGTAAAGATTTCATGATCTAGCAGAAAACAAGCTGGTGCCCTGGCCGAGACTACCCCCCCCACCTTTAATTTGAGTGCTAGGTGAATTCAGATGTTGCTTAAGTTTCTCCTAGCTTCACAGGGATAGAATATTCTCCATTTAGTTTTAGTAAGGAGAAATATTACTGTCTACTCAGCAGCTGCCAGTAAGGTAGAAGAGATATAAGCAAGGGAATCTGCTGTGTTATTCAGTTTGAAGAGGTTTCAGTGTTAACCTATAACTTTTCTGAACGTCTCTTTAAAGAAAAAAATTGTCTTAGAACTTAAATCATGTTAGATGTTTGTCTACATCTACTTTGTTATGCTTGCTTCTGGTTTTTTTTTTGTTTTTTTTTTTTTGTGGTGGGGTTTGTCAGTACTTCAGTATGTCAGCCAGCATCACAACCCGTGTGTATTTGCTTCCCCCCTCCCCAGATAACTTAAAAATGCAGCACACTTGGAGCTGAAAAATTGAGACTCCCACATGCCTGTAGCCAAATTAGAAACGAAAATAGAAAAATGAGGGATTAAGTGTAGTTCTTAAAAATCACTTTTCAATGTTCTTCACTGTACTGAGTCTATGCCCTTTGCTACATGTAATATATCTACATGTAATGTATTTTTTACATTGCTGTCCCGACAAAAAGTTCAGTAAACATTCATGTACTCTGTCTTAACAACTTCATAGTGATACATCAGAGACGCTGTCAGGATCTCACTGAAAGCAGAAAAATACAGTTGTCCATCGGAAGTCCTCCACCAACCTCTGAGTATGTAACTCTAAAATAATGCTGTATTTAAGAAGCCTACTCTCAGTCACAACTTTCTGGGGGTGTATTCCTATGTGAATGAGAGCCATTGGCAGTCTAATCACACTCAACTCTACAGAAGATACAGAAGAAGATATAGAAGCCACTGGCTTAGTATGGTCTGGCACCATGATTATTAGTCCATAAAAATTAAGTAAGATTAGGTAAACTTTTAAAAATAGTTTAGTGGCAGGAGACACAGCAAGCTTGTGTCATTAGAAGAAAAATCCCAGTACCTGGCCATTGTGGGGAGACTTAAATGCTTGAAGCAGTGGAATACAATGGAATGGCTGAGGTGCTCTGTAGAAGTCTGTTTCTATTTATGTCTTTCTATCATCAGCTTTGTGCTCTCCACCCCCACACACATTACTCCTCTTCCACTGAATAAATGGAATATTTCACCCATGAATAACAATCTTCTTTCACTAACCTAAAAGTGCCACACAATGCCTTCACACCTGCAGCTTTTACAAATTGCAGGTCCTGTGGTCATGAAAGGAACTTAATAAGTACTTCACAGCTGAGATGGCTGTAGGTTAGAAGCAAAGTGTTAGGCTGAAACCTGAATTTTATCATTGCAAACCAAGCAATTTCGCCAGCCTTTTGCTCCTACGGCCCATGGTCACAGCAAAACTATTTCCGTGACAGTAAAGTTATCTAGAGGGCATATTGTAAACGCATTTACTTTTATAGTTTGTTGCCAGTTTGGTAATCCCTGCTTAAAATAAATTGCGGAAGTGATTTTAAAGGTTAAAGCAATATGCAGACTGTGGGACTGGACCTGGAGGGGCTGCCCCCACCTTCTGCTGTTAAATGAAATGACAGATGGGTGAGACCTTATATCATGAACATAACAGGTACTTCAACAATTGATGTTATTGCCACTCTTTTTTCCATTCATACTTCATCAGAACTTTTTCCCTCCTTCCCTGTCTCTCCTCAGTACTTACTTGTTTTGAAGCACTTGAATCTCCAATGGAAGACCAAATCCTCCAAGAACTTCATGTATGGGAAATAACGGGGTTTCACTATGTGCTAACATCATGATATCTACTTGCCTGAGTAATGCAAGCAAGTTCAGACTGTGCTGATGACGTGATCTTGCTGGTCCTGTCAATCCTACCATTTTCATCTGATTTTAATGTAAAGCAAAGTATGAGTCTCATGAAAAACAAGATAACATTGGCTCCGTTCATTACATTCAAAGGGTGACACAGGACAGTAGCAGAGCCAATCAAAAGCTCGTAGATCTCTTTGTTTCATTTTCTCAGATGACTCTAAATTTCTTCTTAGTATATTCCAGCCTTTGGAGCTGTGGCCATATTTTGCAGTGTTGTAAGGCATACGGGTGAGGGGCAGGGAGTCTTAGAGAGGAAAAGATGGGGCTGGATTAAGAGGTGTCAAACACTCTTGAGGGTTCTGTGGCTGTGTAGAATATCATTTCACATTACGCTTAGGAACTGGGGTCGAACAAAACTGAAACAGGGAAATATGCGCACATAACACGAGTGGCTCTGCAAGTGTGTGAATGTATGCATGGGCACACAAAATGGAAAATACCTCTAATAATTAATTGATCGAATATATATCCTTAAGTGTTTGGATTTATATCCATAGCCACACAATATTTAAGTCTGTGTAAAATGTACATTACATTTGGAAAATAATCACGTACTTGTGCTTCTTGGCACACCATCCCAGCTAACTATTGTAGGCACCAGCAGCCCTTGAACTTTTCCTCCCAGGAGATGCAGTACAAAGCCAGTAACGGACATAAACCAGCCAGTTTGTGCAAAGAGATGAAGCACAGCCCACTGAGAGCTGCAAAAGACTTGTGCAGGAAGGGAGTTTACTCTCCTTTGGGCTCTAGCAGAGCTTGTGAAGGTGCATCTGCTGATGAGAGTCCGGGAAAGTCTTGCAGCTGGTTAGCGGGTCGGATGTTTTCATGTCACACGGGACTTTTTGAAGCATTGGATCTTAAGTGATCATGTAGCTTTCAGAAGCTTGAAGTCACCACTGTCTGCATGTCAGCTCACTTTTGCTGTTGCCATTGCTCCAAAACAAAGCTCATATTAAATGCTTTGGGTCTTGGCATAACACAGCTCCCCCAAACCACATTTATCCCATGACTAGTGATGAGTGTGCAGTTCTATTGTTAGAAGCAAACCACTTCAAAACACCAAAACATATGTTTTACACATATTTTCAACCCTATTCTGTGTGAACAGCAAAATCTTTTTTTTTTTTAAACTTATTTTTATAAAGTTTTTAAGATCTCCACAGTGAGATCTTGGTTAGTTTTTGTCTCAGAGATGAGTATCTTTTACATAAGTAAGTGTGTTTTGACATCAGTTCTTTTTCTTGCCAGGCCTAGGAGTTCTGGGTGCAATGTGCTCCCTGAATTAGTTATGATGTCACTAACACCTAAAACCAGGAATTTTTCTGTCCTGATTTAGGTGTTAATGACATCATCATCTGCTACAGTGGAAACAAACACCTAAAATTCAAGCCTGGGCATGTAAATCGAGGAGTAGCTGGTTTTCGAAATACTTTGCTTTAAAATGTAGTATTTAGTCTAGACACAGATTCTGTTGATAATTTGGGATCACAAATGTTCTGTGTACAGGAGAATTGCTGCTAAACTTTAAGAGAAATGAAAAAAAATATTCGAGGTTATAACATGTTACATACCTGAAAACAAAAACTGGTCCTCAAATAAATAGGAGAGTAGTTGACTGACTCATAGGGCAAAGTAATCTCATCTGCTTTATTACAGTTTATCAAGGAAATATGAATCAAAATCACCTGAAATACTTTAAAATTTGTAACTGTGACCTCTGAAGCAAATGAAGCTATGGCAAGAGAAAAAGCTTGAAAAAGAATAATTGGGTTCTATGTCGTAAAAGTTGTGTTTCCAAAATACTCTGGTAAAGTTTAACCCAATCTTCCACCTTGATCTGGGTGACCATGGTAGCTTTGGAAATATCCTAAACTGATTTTAAAAATCATCATATTAACAATGATGCAATTTGTCAAATTTATGCAGAAAATTAAAGCTATATGTTTGGCACAATTTTTTACAGATTTTTTTACAAAAATACTTCAGTCATTTTCAGTTCATCTGCCTGCAAGGCACAATCCAGTAGCCACTGATCTAAATAAAAACCCGAAAACAAATAGATGATGCCAGTTCAAGAGAAGACCATCTCTGCAGCTCTTGTTGCCAATGGAGCGAGTAACCTCCATCAGAATCAGGATTCTAGGGTTGGAAAAGCAGCTGGTTTCATCAGGGAAAGCATAACTGTAGAACCCAAACACTTTTCATTCTGAGACAACTTAAACAGGATTATGGTATTTTAAGTGCAAAAATATGGGCTTTCATTTCATGTGACAGGGCTATTATGTCTACTTTGATCACAGATTTCTGGAAGTGTTTTTAGGGAGATTAAAGGCAATTCCATAATTTACAGTAGAAAACATGGTGAATTAGGTACTGTCCTCATAGGTGATGCTGTTGCCTATCTCTTGGTTCCTCTGCTAAGTCTGCTAACTTTTCCAAGAAGAATTTAATGTAATATACATACACAAACCTCTCTCAGGATGGAAGCCAGCAACCTGATATATAAAGAGCCAGGAAGTGGGAAATGGGAGTTAAAATCCTCTGAGATATAGCCAGGAAGCAAACCTTGGTCAAGCATCTCTTTGGTCAGAGCTCAGACCACAGTATTACAGTATAAAGGGAGCATAGGAGTGGTTAGAATCCTCCTCCAGCTATTCTAAAGAACTTCAGAAAGTGCTAGTATGTTTTATGGGTTACTGTTCCTTACTGCCGTGTTTTAGGGGTGACTTTGTTCAATGGATTTTAATGAGCCCCTCAAGGAATTTAGCGGAGAGAGCTCCTGGGGTGCCAGGCAGGCTGAAGGGTGAAGGTGGAAGTGAGCAGCTCAGCTTTGTTTATTAAAAATGAGACATTTTCTGCACATACACAGAAGAAATGTTTTCAAGTTGCTTAAGCATCTTTCAAGTTACCAGCTATGATGCCTCAAGGACTAACTCAGAGAGTTTGCAGAATCCCAGTGTTGCATGCAGTTCTCTGCATTTTTGCCTAAGTCCCTGTTTAAGTCTCCAAGCCCTTATGTGGGTAAGCACAGACTGAGAAAACACTACTGGGTTGAAAACCTCTTTGTGATAGTGCTTATTTTACCTTGGTGCAAAGTGACACCTACTGTCCCTCTACATTTGCATTATTATCTGGAATTTATTTGTGGTGGGTTTATTTTTGTCTAACAGTGGAGCATAAAATTGTGCAGAAGCATCTTGAAAATAAAAAAATAAAGACAAGACCATCTCAAAAACATCTGTGTACGTTAGCCATTAGTATTACTATTGTTCTTGGATATCCTCACAGCAACTGCATGCCTTAAAGGTTCTGGAAATTGATTGATTGTTCCCAAACTACTACATAGTTTTAGTTGATTAACCACATACATTTTTTGCCAATATGTCTGGCTACCTTTTAGAAGTTACTGCATTGCTGGCCATGTTACAGAAATAGATTTTTTAGGGATTGGAGTCAGATTTGGCAGTAAAGTGTTCAGTTGCAAATTCATAGGTGATGTTAAAATTTCGTTTGACATAAAATAAAACTATTTGCAATGGAAAAATAAGGGCCTGGATTCTATTTAAAATGACATCTCCACTTGTAACTTTTTTTTCTTTTTGTAAGCTTTAGCATAAGCCCTCTTAGGGAAAGTGCTCACTGAAATTTTTGGTATTTTCCCTGTTCATTTGAGATCATCTTCCTAGGAATGAAGTAACATCCTGTCTTTTGAAAAGCAGAAAAATATCTGTTCAGAACAGCTTCTCATTAAAAGGTCTTTTGTCCTTTTCTTTGGCTTTTTCAGTTTTTAATGAATTGTTTATATATCTCAATGGCTTGAAAAGACAGATGTATTTTATGTAATCTTCCATGTAAGCTGTTTTCATTTCACTTATAAATTACTTTACCATATTTTAAGATGCAGTTATGCTTTCATGGAAAAATCACGAAAAAAATTGTGAGCAGTCCTTTGTTGCCCACCATGAACTTCCAGATAAAGTGGGTATAAATTGCAGTGGGTAATAAAATCCCAACTTATAAATAAGCCACGATTTTATTGTAGAAATAGCAATTAAAACTGTGTTGTTCTGTTTTATTTTTACTCTAAGACTGTAATATATGAGTTTCATTTGGGTAACAGTTAAATAGTTAACAGCACACTCGCTGTTTTGCTCCAAGGGTAGCTCTATGAGCTGATGTTGGAGACCCCAGGCTGCTTAGAGATACAATGATGAACGGCCTCCTTGTAGGGAAGGGCTTCCAGAGCCGACCAGGAACGGCTGTAACCTAGGCAGTATAAACTTGTAAGGAACAATGAAAGACAGATATGCCAAAACTGTGAACCTTGTAACAGATTAAATAATTTAGGCCAGATGCCAGGCTGTATATCATAGATTTCTTCTTTCTGAAGCAGAGCTTGACCAAAATGGTGTCCCTTTTTTTCATCTCTGTAAGCCTGTCCTCAGTTTGCCATCAGATATGCTTTTAACTCTTATAGTTCTGACATGGTTCAGGCACAGAGCCTTAACTGCATTTTGAGCCTTAGTCTGCAAGCAAACAAAAGACAAAACAATTGGTTTGGTGGTTTGAACAGATGTGAAAATGTGTGCCTTGTCTGTTGATTTGGAGTACCAATAAATTTGACAGCTCTCTGACCTGTGGCAGAGATCCCAAATGTGACTTGAAAATCACCAGTGTTACTTGGCATTTCTTCTCTGAAACAAGCATTTCATACCAGAGAAGGATCTGTGCTGTTTTGACTTGAAATGGAAGTGGTATCCATAAATATCCTAAGTATATGCTTAAAAACCTCAGATGTATACCTACTCCTGGTTGGGAAAAATCAAAGTCTGGTGTCTGTAAGACTCCCAAAGCAAAACACAAAGCAAAGCAAGGAATACAAACTCGCTGTTTGTATTCTCTGGTGGCTGTGGTTAGAAGCTGTGAGTTGTTTCTGATTTTGCTGACTCTTCCTCTGTTCAAATCCTGCTCTAGTTCACATTATTTTTTTTTAAATTGGAAGTAGTCAAATCGCTCAGCCATAACTGACAGACTTCTGTCTGTATTGGGCTCAAGTACTGTTTAGATTTCATCATTATCCCCTACATAGGCAGGGAAGGGAAGGGAAGGGAAGGGAAGGGAAGGGAAGGGAAGGGCAAAAGGCAGTCTGAATTATCTAATTAAGAGCTTGATTTTTCTTAATGTTATTTTTATTTAACTCACATAATTTGCTGAAAACTCTTCACAATTATCCCATTGTGTTGATTTCAATACAGTCAGGAAAGGGCTGAATTTTGTACAGTATTCTACGGTATCCAGTACACGCATGCAGAACTGATGTGCAGACAAATAAATTAAGGAAGTCTACAGTTAATATATATTTATAGAAACATTCTTCTTTATTCGGCAAAATTGTTTTCAGTTAGAACAGCTCTCTTCTGCTTATGCTTTTTGGAAGTAATCCCAAGTTTTCAAACCATCACCTATCCATAAGGAAGCTGTTGAGAAAAAGATCCAGGCAATGGACTATACTATAGAGAGATAAATTCTAAAATCACCACCACATTATAAAAGTATCTAATGAAAACATCACATAGTATGAAGTCAAAAGATCTCTTTGATTCTCTGGCACATGTATTAAAAGATATATAGGTATGCTATAAAACGCTACATGAAATACCTTGTAAGGTTCTATCCTTTAAACATATAAAGATATTTTATAGTTCAAAGCATGCTGACCCCATATGGCATTTCACACAGATACTATTAAATTAGCAAAGTGCTATTGTTTTAATGTGTACTTACTGCATTATTGTTGTTGACTAGAGGATGCAGAGATCAGATTCTGCTTTTGACTCTTCAGTTTTTCCATGGTCACCGATACATTAGTGTAACTTAAGAAGAAGCTCTTAGTTCTCTGTGTACTAGTGAAAATGAAAACTGCTCATGAAATTTCAAGTAAAATAAAAGAAAGAATAGTAGTCATGGTCTTTTCTTTATTTCTATTGTAACTGTGAGAAGTGGACAAATTTAATAAAAGCAGTTCTTCAGAAAAGCAGTTTGCAACTTCATGATGAAATTTTCAGTTTTCTTCACTCTAGTTTAAAGTTATTGTAAGAAGAAAAATGTCTGTTTAATACCAAAATATGACTTCTATTCAATGAAATTTTCCCCAGAGCTAATCTTGGGTGTTGAATATGGATCTGGGGGAGGGAACCCCACATGGAGGAAACTGGGCAAGCTTTCCTAGCACAGATTGGAACTCTGGAATATAGAAAGGCCACACATTATGTTCACATCCCTTAATTGAAGCTGAATTCCATAGGGCTGTGAGAGAGAAGAAAAGTAGAAATACAGCTTCCTTTACTGGTCACGTCTTCACAGACATGAGATGGTAGCGAGTTTCTCTGCTTCTAATCCTAATCTGATCGTCCAGATGTGATCCTACTCTTGTCCTCAAGACACACAGTCACGACAGAGATGCATGGTGCCTGAAATGGGAATCTCTGCCACAACCTTTGGCCCGTAATGAGAGGATGAAATGTAGAAGTGATAAAGGGTAACCATCTTTCTTTTTGCTCATCCATCACTATGGAAATATCTGAATTGTTTTGGCTTCCTTTCAAGAAAATATTAATTGATTGCTTACCTGCTTAATATCTTAATGACAGAGTCAAAATTTGGGATTGGCAATTATTTTTTGGGTGGTGGGGTTGTTGCCCCTGAAGATCTGAGGAACAAAGCTGAAAAAGCATCAAACCATGGCTTCCAGAAGATTTGAGGATAAAATTAGGAGGGATATTGTAACAAAAAAGAGAATTATGCTGCAAAACAGTGAATCCATTATTCTTTTTAAACACAGAAGATTCAGGAAAATCCTTAGAAACCACTAGAGCTGTAGAATTGTATCAGGATATATTATTGACTGCTATTGACTGCTATACTTGGTCACATGCTAATCAGACTATGTGTGTTTTAAAACCCATTTATAGTTTAATTTATGACAAATTGCACTACTTTTATGGTATTAAAGGTGTCATAGACAGTTTGGATGTATTCCAAAAAGCAAGAAATGTTTCTTCTTTCTCTAAGAATCAAGCAATGCACTTTTCTTTCCTTGATGAAAGATCTTGGCTCAGCAGACTGAGCTGCCTCGCAAAATATATATATTTGTCTGAAATATAAGAAGCTTGCACTGACAAAGAAAAAGCCAAAAATAAAATAAAGGCAGCTAGCTTGATGACAAGCTGGCATGTTCAAATTTGAGGCTCAAATTCAATGTGAATCACAACCATGTGAATCTTACTCTGTTTCAGAATTGAAGCAGAACTCAGATCCTGCAAACAGAACTATGCTGTCTTGATTTACACACGTGTGTGGAGACCTGCTCCAGTCTGTGGGGTTACTTGCTCATGTACAGAGCTACATTACAGCTGTGTGGACTGGATTATCTGGGTAATGCCATGGAAAAGCTTTCTGATTTTTTTTTTTTTCCCTTTCTGATGACTTATCATTGTGACACTTTTCCATCTTTTGGAAAGGCTACCAACAGGAAGGACTGTTGGATATTGTGAGGAACAGCTCCTATGAACATAAAAGCTGGATAGATTTTTAAGCAATACTACGAGAATTATATTTACAGCCCTTTAAAAATGCATGATTGTTTCTAAAGATGTGACAGAAGGTTGTCAGTAGAAAGAGGTCATCTGTAGTTTCCATGTCTGACTGCACTGGGAGCTGAGGGGAGTAGGTGCAAGGAGAGGGAGAGGTAGAAACAGATTGTAATAATAAAGCCACACAATAGTACTACACATAGAGTTTAACGTTAAATAAAGATTGCCCAAATTCCTACCTGCAAATGCTTAGCCTGGTGTTTGTTACACTTCCAAGTGTGAAAGAAAAGCCACAAACATTTATCATGATTGTCAGTAAGGGCCCCTTCCACACCTCTCCCATGCTCTCCACTCCTTTCTCCGCGTTTCAGAGCTGTCAATATGCATGCTTTCTCAGGCCTCCATTTTTAGCCATTAGTGTGTTACAGGATTGTTTTACATGGCCTACCTCAGAAGAAACTGCTTGATTTGAGTAGGCAGGGAACGGCTTTTGGGAGCTGGGAACAGTCCAAACCCTGGCAGCATTCAGGACATTCTCCCTGAGGCTCATACCCATTGAATTCCCTCAGCACACACGAGCCCTTCACGTGAAGCAACCTCCACTAAGCATTGCCACCTCAGGGAATGCCACATTCCAGCGGTGAGGAGTGTGCTGGAGTGGTCCTAAGCTGCTGAAGTTGCTCCACACTGAATTCAAAGATCTCTTCTTCTCCTAACTGAGACATATGAGAAAGTTCTCTCACCTCTTGGCAAATTCTTGTTATGATTATTCGTATTCATGTCTTCCTACCACAGTCTTTGCTCTTTTTTCTTGAGATTCATTACCTTTTCATTGTCTTATTTTATCCCTCTTACAGATTATCAAGGTTTGTTCAGTGATGATTCTTATGTTTTCCTACATTTTATCATATACTTAAATATATAGTACTGTTCTCTCAGAGTCCATCAGCAGGGGGAGTGCTTTAGGAATAAAATTATTAATCCTCATTATTTTTAACCCAAATTCCAGGTGTTTATGCAAAGAAAGAGCCTTTTGGGCATCTGAAAATTAAGCACTAGTGAAGGTAGGTTTTTATGTCATGTGGACACAGTGGTGAGACTAGCTCTGGAGGGAAAGGGAAGGCACATGGAAAGGGTTTTAGGAGTATGCAGGGATGATGAGGACTCATTCAAATTCTGTCTCACTGAAAGGAAATGCAAAAGAAACACAGCAGTGAAGGTGCATTTGTCTTCTCCATTATTTCTGAGGAGCATGTTTCCCCAGTTCCTTTTCTCTCTCCTAAATGGCAGCCATGAGGAGTTGTGGTGTGTCCAGGTGACCCACACTCTGGCCCACAGTCCTGCTGTGGCAGCTGGAGCTCCCCGTGGTGCCAGGCACTGGCCCAGCACCACTCCAGGGCCACCCTGTCCCATCCTGCTGCACATGCCCTAATGAGGGGCACTGCAGCCACGTAATCCCAGCCAAAATCAGGTCTCCAGCATAATGAAGCTCAGCCCAGCACTTGGTGAGTGAAGGAGCTTCTGTCAGCAGCACCATGTACCCAGGGATATACCATTGCCATAAAATCTCCTACATAAATCCCACAAATCTTTAGGGGGACCTTATAGTTTTTCATGAAACAGTGCAGTGCAGTGCAGTGCAGTGCAGTGCCACTATTATGGCATCTCCTACTTACATATTTCAGTTTTCAGCTCCACCAGATCAATGAAAATGCAATATGGATGCTACTTTGAGACAGAATTCTTTGTAGCACCTGTGAATGAAGGAAGGAAGTAATTATACTTACCCGGTTTGGGATTTTTGTGATGGAGCTAGGAGAGGAATCATGTGGTTAGGATTATAAAGGGCTAATGACATGACAGTCTTCAGCCACTGCCAAACTGAACTCCATTCACAGATAGGCATGAAGTGATTCCTTTTATTTTAACCACAAGGAATCTATGTCTCCAATTAATTTTTAATTATGAATAGATGATTTCCCTTGCAGTCCCAGTTCTTCCATTTGCTACTCCGGGTATTTAATAGTTTTAATTTATGCTGCTTCACTGCCATTGACTTTGTTTGGCAAACACACAAATAAAAAGTGCACCTTCACCCTCCTGTGTGCTTTGTGTCATCACCGCACAATAGCAGGCACTGTCCAGATTTTGAAGAAGGTCTAATGCAAAAATTGGCTTTGAGAGTAGCCAGTATTTCAGAAACTGAAATGGATATCTCCTGCACGCACAAAGACAACTAAATGAGCTATCCTAGAGTTATTTAAGTAATTTTTTGTAGCTGTCAATGGCTTATCTGTTTAGGATTCAGGCAGTCAACCTTGACCTTTGTTGTGGTTTCCTTTCAATATATTACCTTAGATTTCATTATGATTGGTGCTTTTATGTTTGATAGATACTGCATTTTCTTTTAATACCTGTGTAGATGTTCTTGCACAAATAAAAATATGTGCCTAAATGGTTAATAATTATATTTTATTTTCCACCTCTGCTCAGCTTTCTGTAAGATTTTAAAGTGTACTGTAGGCTGTTAAGTATTTTCAAAAGCCTCTTAAATTATGCAGATAAGCGTGAAACCTCTACATGCTACCTCCAGCTCTGACTCTGACATGTACCATGGTCTCACAGGCAAGCAAACTGCTAGTTATAATTACATTCTTTATTTTTCAAGGAGGACTCAGAGATATCTGTGCATTTATACTGCTTCACCACTAGTGTTACGCAACAGGGGAAGTTTTACTATCATTTCCCTTCTCATGCTGGGAGTTTGTAGGTGTTGTCTCCTATCTACCTTCATATGACCTCAGTGAAGAAAGAAAATTCAAAATGTCAAAGTCAACACAAACTCATAAAGAAATCTACTACAGAGCTGCCAACCCACCAGTGAAGTTTGGTTCAGATTAAAGGGAATCATTTTATACAGATCTGTCTATTGCAGAATGTTCCCAGGTGCCGTAAAATGGTGTCACAGTGCTTCTGATTCTGAGCTTATGAAGAAGTAGAGTTTTATGATTTTGCACATGGATTTGTGGAGGATGGCTACTGGGGCTTCTCCCTAAAGCGTATTTATACAGATAAATCGTGAACTTTTCTGGGACCCTGATCCTTAATTTCTTCCAGAGACTACTTGTACTGAGTAGAACTAAATGTGCAAGAACTTAAGACATAGGAGGTTTGATAATCTGAAATTTAAGTGGGGTGGGTGAAATAATTTTTTTGTATCTGGCTTCACCTTCCTTCCCTCTAAACAGAATCCAAGTCTATGCCTTCATGTTCCCATTGCTCTTCAAAGGAAATGTAAAGTGAGACAGGCACAAGTCTCTTTTCTACATAATTTCTAACCTTGAGAAATATCGAGTCCCAGAGAGACAGCTCTGATGGCTGTGTCAACACACATTGACACCGGTATGACATAAAGACATACACATTTAGAAACGTTTTGGAAATCATTCCTTTTGACTCCCTGTTCCTTATTTCCTTTCTAGACACATTTTATCACATTTGCATTTTGCTCCTGTTTCTTCTTCTCTTTGTTTTCCACTATGTCCCACCCTGCTCTGGGAGATCACAAAGCAAAGAGAAATTGATAAAGGAAAGCCTGAATTTTTCATGTAACTTTCCAAAAAACCTCAGTCCTTTGTTTCAATGCTGCTGAAAACGATGGATTAAAGAAACAAAAAAAAGAAAAATAAATAGTCTAAGAGGACAAAGCCCCCTTCCCTTTTAACACAGGGGAGTTAATGTGAGTGGCCAGCCGTAGTGATAACACACCACTGTAATTATCCGTGTGGAGTCTAAATAGAAGCACAGAAGTGATTTCAAAATCAGGTATACCATACCCCTAGTGAAGTTTTTCAGGCATGAAGTCAGGGAATTAACTGACACTATTCAGAACCCAGGTTTAAACTAAAATGCATGGGGAGGCCACTTCTGGTGCAGCCAGTCTAGCAAAGCCAGGAGTTAGCAGTCATGTCTGGAGAGCCTGGGGCCACAGGCTAGGGTGTGGATCTGTCTGTTGGTTCTGTGTCACAGAGTTACCTTTGCCCAAGCAAGCCTGCTGATTTTCATTCCCCTGCAGGAATATTGAATATTATCAGTTTAAATATGGTTTTATGGTGAATAAGTACTCTTCACGCTGGTGGTAAGGGCCCCCCAGGGCCCAACAAAGATCATTCTTTGCTTTAAAAGAATCTCATAAAGGTAGATTGGTCATTCTGATCACATAGACAGATGTGTGCCGTCCGAGCACTGCCTACCCCCTGCAGTCCGCAGCCTGCACTTGAGGAGTCCAATAATATGAACCTCACTAATCATCAGGGTGTCACTCCAGGTCACCCTGTGCAGGCTGAGGAAGGCGTCCCTGGCTAGGTGCACAGCAGAGTCCCAGCACGCTCTGAAGTGTAACAGAGCTGCTCTGCACAGTGCAGGCAGAAAGCTAACCCTGAAAGACTTTGTGCATTTTAGGGCAGCAGTGATGGAACCTCCACATCTCCAAGGATGAGGGCCTTTATCCCTATTTATTTTCGCCCCCTTACCTGAAAGGTTCAAAATAGCTGGTCCATTTAGAAGTTTTTGCTTACATTTTTAACTTGTGCTGTTTAGAAAAGTGTTATGTTTTCCAAGCAAAGCTCACCAGGGTTTTGGAAATCAGATGCAATGTGTTTAGGCATAAAATAGTCCACAGACCTCTGCTTAAGTGGAGCACACCAGTGTATTTTTCCCATTTTGCTATAATTCCACTGAGTGCCTGATCTGAGACGCCTTTTGTTTCACCTTTCCAGTCTTTGCAGTTAAAAATTTGCCAGTGTCAAAACTGCTGATTCCCTCCATCATCTCTTCCAGCTTTTCACTGCCCAGATCTTCCCCACTGAGATAATTGATTAACCAGCTACAAAAATCTGCTGTTAGCCTTTTGCTTGCAAGGATCCAGGTTCATCTTTGTCTGCCTGACAAATCTGATGCTTCTCATACCCCTAAGAATACAGCTTCCCTCTTAGATCTAAACTACTCAGGAATACTCTTCCGTTTTGCCAGCTGTTCAATCGTGCTTTCCCCAGCCACAGAGAACTGACCTTTTCTCTTTGCTCTCTATTTGACTACAAGAGTCTGAAAGTTGCTAGCCTTTTGTTTTCAGAGTCCTAAGCAGATTTCTGCAGCCACCAGTTGTTTCTCTACTATTCTTGCCAGCAGCTCTCATTTTAACTTTCCTCTTCCAGCAATCTTCACAAGAAGTAATTTGTGCATGGCCAGTGACAAGTGGACTTTGGTTGGTGTTTTAAAAAAATCTCAGAAAATACTTCACTGAGTAACTCTGCCTTTTTCAGTCATTCTTCTTACTTTTGAATGGCTGCTTTTGAGCTGAGGTGTGTACAAGAGAGTCGCTTTATTATTTGCCGTAATATTTTATAAGGATTTGTTATGCAGCTTGGAAAGTGGTGACACTAAATCCTTTTCTAATGCACCAAGCCCACTGCAAGGAATACTCTACTCATTGTTAGCCACACTCGTGGGTTGAACTCAACAAGGCATTTGGCTAAAAAAAGCTCACTACTGACACATCTGCTTTATCCATCTATTGTGGAGGGAAGAACAGGCAGAAGGAGTTGTGGGGAAGACAAATGATAAAAAAAACCCCAACACCTCAAATTATTATTTTAAATTATTTGTGTTGATGTGAATGTAGGAGAGGATTAGCTGACTTTCTGGAATTACAGCACCAAAATGACAGTGATATATTAGATGAAAAATGCTTCCTAATACACAGAGACACTCTATTCCTTCTTCTGCTGCAGTGCTATGTGCAACAGACACACATCCAAGATTTGGCTTACAAAGCTGAGACAGAAAATGCTTTATTTTTATTCGTTCACTGCTTGATTCATAGGCAGGCAATGGAGTATTTTCTCCAACCTGGCGCTCATTTGAAAGCAGACAGAGATTTTTTTTTGCACTGCATGTCACTTCAGATGTCTAAAAATATCTTTCAAATGTAGTGTTCTTAAACATAAACTATTCGATTTAAAAGCAACATTAAAGAAGTTTTAAATTCACATGCTTAAAAAACACTAGAAATGCAGTGTTAGAAATAGATGGTTTTTTCTGACTTGAAGACAAAATACATCTTAAAGGCAAACCAGTGTAAATTATTTTGACTTACATTTAGAGCAAGCAAATGAGAAAAATTTGCCATGTGCCATCTTACTTCTGAGAGTACTCACTGGTTTTGTTCAATTCACGCTTTATTAGAGGCTCTTTGTATGATGCTGTTGACAAGAACAGTGATTTGTCCCACTAAGAGCTCACATGATGGGAAATATACAGTGTATAGTGGAGTGGACAAGGATGTCAATTGAAGCTTTTCAGACCTGTAATCATTGACATTCCAATTCACTACATTTTGGCAGCTAGGAAATCTGAATAAAGCTCTTGTTGATCAAATCTCCCAGTATCTTTCCCTTAAGAATTTCACCTGCAAGAGAGGCTTTACAAGGCAAGGTTTTAGGAACCTCATGAAAACTTACTCTCAAGACTATTGAAGCCAGGTGGTTTTCCACAGGTTTTGGATCAGCCTCTGTAGAAGGGTAGATGGTAGAAGGGGACGTTTCATTAATGGATGATTTTATGGTTGGTCAGCACCTTGACCTGACTACTTAAGCTCATAGTGCTAGATCACATGCCCATGTCGGTTCCTCTGGACACCTCCAGCTCTAGTGACAGCTCACATTTTCCTGCTTCATCCACCAAATAGGTGGCCATAGGTTGTCCACCAAATAGGTGGGACAAATAGGAGGGAAGAAACAGGGAGAAGAAAATCAGTGACTTATGCGAATCCTTAGGCAACTTTGCATCGAAAGTTAGTATGGGACTGTGCTGGTTTTGGCAGGGGTAGAGTTAACTTTCTTCACAGTGGTGAGCATCGGGCTACGTTCTGGATTTGTGCTGAACACAGGGTTGACAATATAGAGATGTTTCTATTATTGCTGAGCAGAGCTTACACAGAGCCAAGGCCTTTTCTCCTTTCATACTGCTACACTGGCAAGGGGGTGGGTGTGTGATAGAGGGATGTGTCTATTACAGGTGTGCACAGGAGGTTGGGAGGAGACACAGCTGGGACAGGTGACCCCAACAGACCAAATGGATATTCCACACCATATGGAATGCTCAGTATATAAAGTGGGGGGAAGAAGAAGAAAGGGGGGACATTTGGAGTGATGGCATTTGTCTTCCCAAGTCACTGTTATGTGTGATACAGCCCTGCCCTCCTGGAGATGGCTGAACACCTGCTGGCCCATGGGAAGCAGGGAATTAATGCCTTGTTTTGCTTTGCTTGTATGCATGGCTTTTGCTTTCTTCATTAAACTGTCTTTATCTGAACCCAAAAGTTCTCCAGCTTTTACCCTGCTGATATTCTCCCCAGTTCAGCTGGTGGAGGAGGAGTGGTCAAGTGGCTGCATGACTCTTGGAGTGGCAAGAGGTGGCAAGATGACAGTGAGAGCTGGGCGTCATTAAAACATCATCTGTGTGAGCAGAAGCTCCACTTGTTGGCTGTAGCTCAAGGTGCTGAAAATCTGGGAAAGAAAAGAGACTAACCTTAACATTTACATAAACCTATAGATGTTTTACAAGCAAGATGGTATGTACCCCACTCTTCTAAGTGTGTATGTACCATTTGAAATTCACTTACTTTCTTTTATCTGTTTGTGGTAGGAATTTACAATGATTTGCATGTTTTCAGAACACATAGCTTAGTTTTATCCCATCTAATGTAACTTTGTGAATTGCCTATACTCTTCTCACTCAATTGCATATTTTCCTTTTGAAGCCTATTTCAATTTTCACTTGTTCTATTAAAACCCACTTTGATTAACTTTTTGTTTCATTCAAGTCTTTATTTCAAAGATGACATGCTTTCACTTAACACTTTTGTTCCTACAGAACTCTTTTTGTGACAATTCTGGGGGAGAAAACACTATTTTCACTGTTTCATTTTAATGTTTCACTTGTCTTATTGCGGAAAACCCAATCTTTTATAATGCATTAATACAATCTTCTCTAAGTAACAAATGACTATAGAGTAAAATGCTGAAAGTTAGTGCTTTGTCATTTCTTCACGGGACTCTTCTCAGTGAAAGAAGTGTTAGGGGCAAAGACAGTGTGTTTCAGCATGTTTTTTACCATAAGCACAGTAATATTTTACAAAGTATCCCTCAGAGTTATGGGGAAATAGAGCACCAGCTCTACTCCCACTGAACAAAGTAGTAAAACTTTTCTTTTTAGTGCTGGAAGAATCATCCCTGTTCTTGTCTGTCGCCTTTTAATTTCACAGTGTGTCTCCTTGTGTTGTGCCATCTTGACAATAGATATATAGATTTTTCTGATTTACTTCTCTGCTGTATTCATTACCTCATAAAATTTTATGATTCCTATTAAGCAGTCATATACTTTTAGTCTCTTGTTATGCAAAACTTGTACTTATCTTTGCCTGCAATTTATAACCATTGTCTGCTTGTTGTTAGATCATTTTCGAAGTGGTATGCCCGGCACTGACCATGATTTTTAAAACAATTTTAGAAATTTACTGACTGTGCCAAAGGTCAAAAAGACTAATCTGAGCAACAATTTCCTTCTGTGTTATCTCACAAGCTGGGTAAAAGTATCTCGGATTAAAAGTGTAGTCAACAGGGTGATGGGAAGAATGCTACAGCAATATGCTAGTGGCCTGTGTATTTTGGTATTAGCCCCAGTGGTAGTATAACACCTTCTAGATGTTTTCTCTTGAGAGACCTTCTTCCTTCTCCTGAATAGAAGAGCTCAGTGATAAGAGTTCAGAGCTGTTGTGCCATTAACAGAGTGGGGCAGTCAATTTCCACGGCCTGTATAGCTTTGTCAGGGAGGCCCAAGAGCTGTTGTATGAGCCACGTTTGGACACAACAGCCTAATGACACTTGGCCACGGTACAATTTTCTCCACAGTGTGACAGAACAAAGGCATATTGGAAATGTATCCAGTACTTGTGTGACATCCTTTGGACTTCATCGTGTTGACATGTATGACACATGCATAAGCCTACCTCAATTTTAGGAAAAAATGGGCTTCTCTCTTTTTTTTTTCTTTTGTTCAGACCTGGGACTGTGAAGGTATACATCCAGAGACCCTTCATTAGCAAAATCGAGCCATCTGATCTTGTCTGACAGATCTTCTAAAAATTTCTAAGCTACTTTTATAGGCAAAAGGAATCTGAGGTGCCCTGCTCATAATGTTCCTACAAACAATGACACCATTTCAGCTAATGATTGTCCACAAGGTAACAAAAAAAGCAATAATAGAACTGGATATTTAGATACACTAGAAACCATTTTTTTTTAGTTGTTTGGATCTTTTTGTATCAAATGGTTAATAATATTTGGAGCAATAGAGAGTGACAACATTGCAGGCCTAAAAATCATTATTGATTTCAGTCGAAAAAAAACCCCAGGTCATATGTCACCAGCCTTGTTTCTACCTATTCAAGTCTTTACCCTTGGAAGAGTATCTTTTTCTCACTCCTTGAGCCTTATCTTCAGGAAATGTTAATTCAGTTGCATTAACATAGACTTTCCTTTCAGTAAAATCACTGGGAGCTGTTTGTCCTGTTGCAATTACCATCATTCCTACTGGTTTTCAGACTTCAATAGCGTGGTCACAGAGCTGAGAGTAAAACCATGGGCCCCATACTTTGAAGTCCTGCAGGCTGTGAAGTTTAGCCTGATAGAATGACTATAGCATGGACATCAGCTTGATATGTAACCTGGAAATTATCTCCAATGTCAGTTTGGACAGGGATGCATGGAATATACTTCAGCTCCGCCAATGGAACAGGTTGTACCCACAGCAGTGCAAGCTTGTTTACCTGCTGGCCACACAGATCTAAATTAGAGCATTGATTCTCTCTGCACCAGGGGTTAGCTCAATATGTATCTCTTGCAGAGAATAGAAACAAGAACATTAGCATATGATGATATGGTGATGATCATCATCGTTATTGTCTTTAATCATAACTAAATTTTTCCAAAATCAAACGCAGTATGATTCAGTATACATCCCTTGGTAAGCTTTGTGCATTACAGGACCATTTTAAGAGCGTAAGGATGGGTATAATTTCCATGCTTTACTTTTTTTCCCCCCTAATTTTAATATCTAGGTAAGTGTTAGAACAGACATATTTCCCCATGCTGTCCTTCGTCTTGCAAGCATTGTTTGGTAAAGGCTCATGTGTCTTCAGATTGGCCAGTCTATTCCTGATCCACAAACAGGTGTTTTGACAACCTCCAAACACTTGTAATTCCTCATTTAAGTACTGTGAATGGCATGTGTGAACAATCATGCAGCCTTTGCCAGTTTATAAATAAAAAAGAGGCATGATCATATTTATGGTTATTTGGCGTGACCCAAACTATTTGGAACTAATGTATATTTTTTTCTGGCTTTGACTTGCTTTTATTAAGCAAACAACGATGAGTGCATTCACAGTATATCTGTGAATGTATTATGAACTTTTGTTGCTTCATTGAGAATGACTTTGCAGATTTATCATCACATTTAATATGTGTGAGTTTAAAATATGTGTGCTCTCTAAATGTAGGAAGAGGATTTGGGACAGGGTCAGGAAGAACCATCACAGCTTCTTCTAAACTGCAACATCCTTGGTGAACTCAGAAACAGGTTGTTTCTGCCTACACCCAGTTCATCTTGTAGCAAGTCAACAGCAGAATCAGATCAGACAACGATCTTCTAAAGAAAATCCCCTGTCTTCTTGTCTACTTGAGATGACCTCTCTATGAAGATGTACTTGATTTCAGAACCCCAAAGTTCATAGACTTCATGTTATTTTGTCATAACAATAATAAATAATAGTAATAGTAATAATAATATTTGAAATTTTGTCTTGATTGACTCCATTTGTACTGACATATCCTTTTAAATGAGTGCCTGCTTAATATGACAGACTGTGTCTGACCGGCAGGGTATGTACAATTTGCCTAATGTTAAGCCGTGATTTTGATTTCTGAAATGCATCTTTTCTTCTTTACATTGAGTACAAAGAAGTACAAAAACACTGAGACTGTTTCACTGAATTGCTTTCCCCCTGGCTACATTGAAGGCATATGGATGGATTTCTTTAGTTTAGCTCATAAGGAAGATTTTGTAGTAACAGAGATTTGTTGATATAATATAGATTCAGGCATTGTAAAAATTGATGACAGGGCCTTTTTACAGAAATGGCACTTTTCTTACCTTAAAATATTCATCTTGGAACAGTTGTTAAGAAAAAAGAAAATCATGGATAGAAATGACATTTCTTCCACCTCAGCGCTGCAGCTGCAGTCCCATACTGCTTCAGGTGAGGAGCAGATGCTGATAATATAACGTTACTCCATAGGTGTGTGCAGGAAAGTACCATATTGCAAACTCAGAAAATCAGGGGAAAGAGAGGAGAAGAATGACCCATCTCACCATTCTCCTCTCTGCTCTAGCGCTTTGTTTCGTAGCTACTAAATGAAAGCAACTGGAGGATATGTTAACGGGCATGCAGCTGTAACCCCCACAGAGCTTTAAAACACGCTGCATCAGAGCAACTTTATTTTGGGAGGTTATGGGATAAGTCAGAACCTGATCTCCATTACAGCTAGATTCCAGAGATATGATCTATTTCAGCGAGGGCTCAGAGCTGCCATATTATTGGAAGTGGGTGAAAATCCACTTGGATTTGGAGCTTCAGAGATGCCTAATTAGAATTCTTTAAAAGTTGTAATGATTTTTGGAGGACTGCTCGAGAGACACTAATAGTGCCGTGATTCTGTAATATGTTTGTTCCTGGAAGCTGCGTATGAGCTCTTCTTTTTTTATGTTCTATATGCCTCTCAATTTCAGGAAGACAACTGAGAAAATCTAAGGAAAACCAGAAAAGAGTGCATTAAATTGCTGTATTTCTGCTTCGGAAAATGATAAGAACCTATAGATATTCATAGTTGACGATCATTGGTTGCAAAAACTCTGTCCTGCTACACTGGAATTTGGAAAACATAGTTCAGGTTTATTTCTGCCCTGGATCTTCTATGCAGCTGCAGGTTTTATTTCTGCTCTGGAGCTTCTATGCAATTTACTTTCTTAATCAAGACATCAGGATCCAGATCCATCTCACTTGACTTTGTCATCTGGAATGGTGGTGTGGTTTAAGCCCAACCAGCAACCAAGCCCCACGCAGCTGCTCACTCACTCCTGCACTGGCTGGATTGGAGAGAGAATCAGAAGGGTAAAAGCTGGAGAACTTTTGGGTTCAGATAAAGATAGTTTAATGAAGAAAGCAAAAGCCATGCAAACAAGCAAAGCAAAACAAGGAATTAATTCCCTGCTTCCCATAGGCAGGTGTTCAGCCATCTCCAGGAGGGCAGGGCTGCATCCTGTGTAACAGTGACTTGGGAAGACAAACTCCATCATTCCAAATGTCCCTCCTTCCTCATTCTTCCCCCCACTTTATACTTTGAGCATGATGTTATATTGTGTGGAATATCCCTTTGGTGTGCTGGGGTCACCTGTCCTGGCTGTGTCTCCTCCCGACCTCTCATGCATTAGTAAAAAAAGCAGAAAAGGCCTGGCTGTGTGTGAGCCCTGCTCAGCAGAAACAAAAACATCTCTATGTTATCAACCCTGCGTTCAGGACAAATCCAAAACACAGTCTCATACTATTAAGAAAATTAACTCTACTCTGGCCAAAACCAGCACAAAAGAGAATTTCTTCTCCAAGTTGTTTATTGTACTTACTCATACAGTCTGTCATACTACAGCTAGAAGATATTTCACTGCCCTTTCTAGATTCTGCATGGACTGTATCTTATCTAGCTGTATGCCTTTGATATTCTATGCAGGTGCTAATTTTCTCCCAGTCTCCTTCCAAGACAAACCCTGACCATGAATGAAGAAAGAGCTTTGCCTCAGGGTCTGCCCCATGAAATAGGTATTTGGTTGCACACCAGCAGCCTCTGCTATTTCTGTAGAGACATGATTACAAAAGAGCTTAGACTCCTGTCTTAGACTAAAGGCCTAACTTTGAGATAGCTGATATTACACATGGTGAATTCTAGCATCCATTGATACTGATTTACATATATGAATCACAGAATCATAGAGTGGTTGAGTTTGGAAGGCACCTCTGAAGGTGACCTGGTCCAACTCCCATGCTCAAGCAGGGCTACCTGCAGCTGGCTGCCCAGCACTGTGGCCAGATGGGTTTTGAATAGAGCCACTGCTATCGATTTTTCTATTACTGGTTAAACGCAGTGATTTATATTTAATATAAATTTAATATAAATAAATTTAACAATTAAAAAAATAAATGTTTTGTAAGTTACCATAATTTTTTTTAAAAGAAAGGTAGAGAAACTTAAACTAAGAATGTTCATTTTGGGGGAAAAAAAGGATTTTTTTTTGCTAAACATAGCAAGTAGAGAGTTGGTTGGGTTACAGATAACAGATTTGAAATCCATGATGGCATTGCTTTGCCAGCTCCTTCATTAGTCCTTAAAATCTCTTCATCTGTCATATGTCATAATTTCTTTCATATGTGCAGCCTTTTGCTTTTTTGTTGTGCAGTGCAGCAGATTAGTCCTTCTCTGACAGCTTTTCGATGGTATTTTCAGGATGGCTGATGGGGGATAAAAGAGCTAGGAGATTTGAGACAAATTCACCCTGTAGTTTGCTGGTACCCTTCTGAGCACGCTCACAGCACACCAGTTGATGTCTTGGTCAAATGCAGTACAAACCATTCTCCACAGGTCATTGCAGCACAGGGGCAGTTGTTCAAGGCACTGTGTTAATTAAATGCCACTGATATCTCTGGAAAGTTGCGTGCTTCTGGTTACTGAAATGATTAACACACGGAAACTTATAGGAATCCTCACACATTTTGTGAGATGAGCAGAAACCTCATTAGTAAAGCACTGATTTCCCATGAGAGCTGGTGGATGAGAGATGCATTGAACAACTGGCAGTTTTATTTTGGGAAGAAGATCATATTTTTCTCAGTGTGGTTCAGCATCTAATGGACAGTCACATATTTTTATTCCCCTGAAATCTACCAAATCTGGGAATCTGGAGCTATTTATGTGTCTCTTTCTAAGCAGCTCATGTCTGCAAACACAAAATGGATGTAACATTTCTTGCAGGGCAGTCAAAAAAGAGTGGGGTAAAAAAAAAGAAAAGTAGCATACCCACACCACCGCCACTTCTCTGCTCTCCCAAGATTCAGATTCCAGTTTGGCTGGAGATGAAACTGATAGCTCTGCAGGAGGAATGTGGGAATAATGGACTAGGGACACTGTGAATGAATTATGCACTGCAGGCACGGGGTTCCTCAGAGCATCACTGTCCGAAATTTTATTTTTATGTGACACATATTTAGAAAATTGAGAAGGGCCTTGGAAAGTTGGGACAGCTGGTGAGCGCGTGCGGGGTGCCGGGGGAATGCCGCGGCTCTGCCAAGCTGATCTCCAATGCGCCGGCCAGCCCACCACCCCAGGAGCAGCCCCTGCTGCCGCCAGGGCCGGACAGATGCTATGAAAAGGCTGGCATTAACTGCCTTTTACAGGATATTAAACCAGCATCCTAACTGGTAAAAAAAATGAATTGTCACTGACATTCTGTCGGCCCTCTTGGAGCCTTCTCTGCTACTTTCTGCAGTCTGGTAACCATTACATACAAGAGATCAATATTCTTCTCAGTGCTGGAATTTAGGTAATGGTTTCCAATAAAACCTATTTCAGATGGTTCTGGCTATAGGACAGGGACAAGGCAAAAGACATAATGCCCGTAAAGCCCGTAAAGCCTTTATTTTCTCCCTTTATTTTCTTGTCTTTTCTTTCCTTCCTTCCTTTTCTTCCTTTTTTTTTTTTTTTTAAACACTTGAATAATGGAAGTACGATCTAGTGATAAGACACATGCATGCACACAAAAAAGGAGGCATTTTGGTCCAGGCCAATCTGCTTAGCTAATGGCTGTAAACTGACACCCGTAATGAAATAAAAATGTCTCGGTGCAAGTGCACGGCTGTGCAATTGCTACCAACACCCACCCTGGCAGCCCTGGAGCTGGGTGCTGGGGAACATGCCCGTCCACATCACACTTTTCACTTCTCCCTGTTTTGCAGCAAATAAGAGGTACGTTTCCAAAACGGAGTTAAGTAAATAACGATTTTGTGCAGCAGCAATCTGATGTCTTTAGACATGGTGAACAGTTCCAGCTCACAGGAACTGTAATTGACACTCCAGGTGCTCAGTACTTCTGAAAATCAGGTTTCTAGTACAATTCCCGTTCTTTTTTTCCCCCTTACTTCTGGTCTTTCAGAAAGAATCTGAAGGGTGTAATGACTGGTACTTGAGAAATGAAATTCCTGATCTATTATCTGTTAGTGAAGGAAATAATTTGCTGAGGTAGGATAGATAGAGATGTATGCATATATCTTCCACGTTGTCATAGTTTTATATTTTGCCTTTGGCCTCAGTGTACTGCCTAGTTTCTTTGTGTCCTGCAGTGCAGACTTCAGGCAGAGGAAAGCCCCTGTCCAAGTGTGCTAAGACTGGACTGCTGTGGTTAAAATGGTTTCCCCTGGATCTCCCTCACAGCTTGCAGTTGTCTGATTTCAATCAGTGGCAGTTCTCTCCACATGTCTAGCCATCAATCTTCTACTCCTGGATGAGTGTGTCACAGCATGGTGCGTGTTCCAGTTAAAAAATAGCGTGCACCGCAGCTCTCCCTCCTCAGTCATTGATAAGCATGCCTTTGATATTTTTATTAAAAAAGAAAGAAAACACATTAAGATATATGTTTCTTAAAAAAAAGAAAAAGAAAGGAGAAAAAAAAAAAACCAAGAAAACCCAAAGACCACTGAAGCCCTGGAGGCTGTAAGAACAGCAGGAAGCAGGGAGGGAGTTTGAGGATATGTGGTTATGATAAAGGTATTACTTGGTATATTACAGTTCATGCAAGAGTTGAGGATTTCAATCTTTATTGCTTTCCACCCTGCACTCCTACAGTGATAAAAGTTCTCTGGACATTGTGTGAGTCTCCGGTGTTCATCTATTTCACACCCCTTCCTCCCTTCACAGTGAATAATAATTGCTATTTGAAAACACAGCTACTCAGGGATAGAGGGGATTTTGTACAAAAACTAAGCCAAGCGTGCCATGGTTCCTTGCACTCAGTTTTGGACCTCCTGGAAAGGGAAATAAGTGACTGCTTCTCTGTTTTAATTAATCTTTTAAATTACAAACCTGTCTGCAGTCCCCTAGGCTGGTTTTCCTCTGTGTGGCTGAGGTACATGGTCTGAAGCATCCAGAAGTTGCCCAGTAGAGGATGGGGTAGCCTGTTGTCACGCAAGTGTCCTTAGCCAAACTAAAATTGCCTTCTAAAAAGACTGAAGCTGCAGGGGGTCTGCATAATAATTCTGCTTGACAAAGCACTTTTCCATGACAGACCTCAAAGCACGTCATACAGGAAGGTAAGATTATTATTCTTAGGTTTTTTAAATTGGAAACTCAGTCACAAGGAGGAAAAGAAAATTGTACAAGGAGGCAAGTGAGTTAAAGGACTATAAAACTCCTTTCTCTCAAGTGTCAGGGTTGTATTTAGAAGGTGCTCTACTTAATATCTCAGCCAATAATGAGCTTTTACTGTTCATATATTGATGGTGATGAGATTCACCAGTTAAAGAGGGATTGCATAAATAGTCTTGAGTCAGTCAGGCTCGAGCCTGTTTTTCACATACTATGTAAAAGTCCATTTCATTTCTTGTACCAATTGTTCTAATTTAGAAAGAAAATGAAAGGGGAAAGCAGCCAGCTGGGAAATAATCACATTTAAGAAAGGTAATTAAAAACTAACTACTTGGGACATAACTATTTCTTAAGCTGAAATTAACATCTCAGTGCTACATTGTCACACTGTCTCTTTTCAATCAGCAATCTGCAGTGATATCAATTGAATCTCTAATCTCCACATATTTTTAAGAGTCCTTTTTCATAATGTTAACTAAAGTCCCTAAATCTGGAAAACTCACCCACAATCACCCAGTTCACTTTCTCATGGAAAACCATGTGATGAAAGCCGAAAGAAATAGTTACTGTTAAAGCAGAATATATTAAAGCAGAATAACTAACTTTAGGATGAAAAATTTGCCACCGACAGTATTAATTCATAAGAAAGAGTTTTTTTATGGTCTATTTTACTTTTCATTGGGCATTTTTTGGCTCATTCTTTTAATATGGTGACCAGTCAATTTTATTCCTATGCAAAAAGCATCGCAAATGTTATTCTCTCTTCCTCCCCTCTGGCAGGCAATGCATCTCAAAAAAGCAAATATACTTAATAAATAATGATTAAATAGGAACATTTGTAGCATAAATTTGTTGCTCAATAGGACTGAGTTCTTGAAAAAGATACAGAAGAAGATATAAAATCATTGCAAATGACACCAACATAGGAAAATACATGTGATGATGAAGACATAACAGTACTGCACAGAAGTATGAGCCAATTTGTAAGTCGGCCTCACCTGTATCACTGCTAAATGCCACATGACATGCTGGCCTTCATTAAAAGACCTCTCATTAAGAATGAAAAATACAGATTGTTTTTACAGAACGGTTGACAGTCCTCAGGCACAAAGTGACTCAGAAAAGGATTTAGTTGTTTTGCTGTACAAACAGACAAACAAGAAGTCTCAGGGCAGCAGAGAGGCTGAGCCAGCAAATGCTATCCTGGATGTATCCACGGGAGGAGATAGAAACAAAGGAGTTTTACTACTCCTGACAACAAGATTATTATTGGGATATCTCTCTCCACTTTTGAGAGCAGACATTTAAGTAGGATGTTGGCTATTTGAAAAATGTTCAGAAGAGAGCTACAAACAAAGCTTCAGTCACAGAAGCGAGAGAAAAAAGCATCTTAATTTAATCACTGAAAAGTGCAGATTAAGATTTGAATAATGATGGTCTGCCAATACTTCTGTAGAAAGAAAATGGGAGAATCTTTCTAACTAAACAGAAAAGCTGGATGGAAGCTGGATCTCAACAATCAGCATTCAAGGACACAGCTAGTTTTTAATGAAGGATCATAATGGCTAAACAAAAAATTCTTATCTTGGAATACAATCTATTCTCTCTCCTGTGAAGTTCCTAAATCAAAGCTGTCTGTTTTTCTGAAAGCACAGTTACAGTTCAAGCAGCAGCAACAGATTTCATATTGGGAACACTTGGCAAAACTCTTTGGTCCTGTATTCCATAGGAGGTCAGGCTACATGACTATTATGATTCTTCCTGACCTTAAGTGCTATCAATCTGTGAAACATAGACTTCAAGTCTCACTCTAAATCATTTTGCTTTCATTTGACTTCAGTGAAGCCATTTAACGTGGTTGAAGTTAAGCATATGCTCAAGTGCTTGGCTGAGCACAGGGGTACCTGCCCTCTTCTAGCTGACCATGTGCCAAAGTGCTCTGCTGAAACTGTGCCGCAAGTCTTTGTGTGTCATCAAAGGTGCAAATGAGAAAAGCTCTGACATTCATTTTTTCATGGCTTTGAGTTCAGAAGCTACTCTTTTGTTAGATATTTTTTCCATGTAAATCCCTGTGTAATGCACAACAGAGCTGTCAAATGGAACTCCCTCTTGCTGTCCTGTTTTGCTGCTCTAGGATTCAAGAGCAAGTCTGAATACTACCTGAAACATCACAAGTCACCCCAGGTACATTCAAGGGTTGTATGGACAGGCCATTTCTGTGACAGTGGGAGGCAAGACACTCCTTTGGGGGACACGATTTGCTCGGCCTACCTACCCGAACAAACTATTAACAAAGCTACAGCTTTAATGGTCTAAACTGTAAGACAACTGAATCAAATCAACTTGATGGAACATGCCATGACTGTAAGGGACTTTTCCATGAGAAATAGTAGTTAGCATTTCAGGCACTAAAGTGATAGTGTTTTAATATCCTTGTTCACACACTTTGGTTCTTCAAGAAATTCCTTCATAGGGAATTCAGAGGATCCAAAAAGATATTTAATGTAAGGACTTCCTGACCTAAAAAAAACCAAACAGAACCTAAGTTAGGCATTCTTTTTCAGTATGTGTTGTGTTTTTCCACTTAGGTAGCCATATTTTTAATTTCAGTCTAGCAAAAAAAAACCCTCACCCTACATCTTCATTTTTAAAAGACAAAAAACTCACAACTTCTATGATAAATCTTCCTGTGCTTCCTTAAAGAGCAGCTCACTTTTTAGAAATATGTGTTGAGGCATGTTAGTCAAGTCATGAACTTCACATTAAAAGCAAATAAATCACCAATCAAAAACAATCAAGTATTCAGTATTGAAAGACTTACTATAACACAAAAATGAAATACAGACTGTGAAATACGGTGGGAAGTGCTTATAAAGTTCATTATCACTTTTCATATTTTCAGCAATTTCAAAAGCCAGAGAGAATGTATATACTTATATTTTATCTCAATCTTTCACTTTGCTTTTTAGTACCTGTCAGGCAACTTCATCCATAAGGCTGAACCAAAGGGGCATTCCTAGTAATTTAGATGAATATCTGAGCTACAATATGAAGCAGTTGATTCCTTGTTAGGCTGAATGGCTAATGTGAGTGTTTGCAACTTTGATTTACACCTTGAAAATTGTATTATTTATAGCAGTTTTGCCCGAAAAATGACTAGTTAACAGAGTTCAGTGAAAGTTAAAATGACTTAAGTCTACTATTAGATCATGCATGCTGTGCAGTGCTGACTTCTGCTTCTGGAGAGCTTGGTTCCATATTTTCAACCCAGACCACAAAGAAGTGCAAGCCAGAATTCAGCCCCAGTTAAAGCAACCCACAAACATCTCATTAAATCATTCAACACACAATACCAAAAGCTGAAAATATGGCTATGCGCTTGCATTTTCCATCTCCCTGCAAAACTTCAGCTCTGAAATGGTTTTCCACGGCAGGAAGTGATTGTATATTGTGTCTTTGATACCCAGATTAAACAGATCCCAAAAAATATAAGAGCAGGACATGACTAGAGCCAAGTACAGCTCAGTAAACTTTAAAATTTAGGGCCTCTTTTGAACTAATATCACTTCACTGACACCAATTTAGAGTGCAGCCGCACAAAGAACTGAAAGAAGACAAGGAAAGTTGGACACTGGAATACTGCAGAAATTTCTAAAAGGGCAAAGTTTTATGCCAACCTCATTGTTAAAGGCAATGTACTCAGCTCCAGTTATATAAGGATTTTCATTCAGCCTGAGGATGATCTTTAATTCCTGTGACAGTCTTGTACTGGACTTTATCACAGAGATGCTGCTTTCCCATCCTGGAAGGAGGGAAATGAAGAAAGGAAAGAATACCTTAAATGCCAAAACACCTGCCTGGAAACATAAAGTAAGAGTTACACAAAATAGGACTTTTGTTGTCTTGAATAACTGCATATAATTATGTTTTTTCACCTTAACATTTTATTTCAGAATTGACCATGGAGAATATTTCATATTGCATTGATGTTTTTCTTCAATTAACAATAATAATAAAAAAATTTGGAAATGTCTCCTCACTCTGGAATCACTAAATCATTATGCAACCAAGCTAACTTTTTTGAGTCAAAGAGAGGATTCTGTTCTTAAATTTACATATGCAAAAAATGAAGACTGGATCATTGCACAGTCAGTGCTTGCCAATGATTCCTTAAACTTAATTCCTCTCCTAACCTCATCAGTGTGTAATGCCTTAGAGGTTTTCATGTGATTAATAACATGGTGACAGATATAGAGGTGTCTCTTGCATAACATCCTATAGGTGAGGTGGAAAGGACTTGACCTTGCGTAGGGGATTCCTCTGGGAGAGTGGCAAAATACATTTACACTAACTTTTCTCCTGCCCCTAGATCTCTAACAGCTGATCACATTTTTGCATCTTAGCCTTTTTGCATGCATAACATAATTCAGCCTTTTTTTCTCAGCAGATCATTCCCCAGTTTGACCCAGCCATTTTACTTTGACCTGCAGATCTATCTCAGCACAGAAGGCCACAAAAACTGTCTTCTGAAGCATCAGACCCTTTTTCCGTGGACATTTGCAGTGGCATTTTTACTCCTGTGCATAGTATAGTAATGAATGAGAACACAATGCCCTTTTATCCTGAAGGGAATGGTGCTTCTTTGGCATATTTTGCACGTTACCAAGCTACTGGGCATACATTCCAAGTAAGTTCGAATGTCAGAGCTACTACATCTAAAGGGCCACATTAAAGAGATCCAAAATCAGCCCAGTCTTTTTATATAAAGAGCAGTAAAAGCTCTCCAACTTAACCTAATAAATTACTGTTATAAAAACAGTTTTATGTTATGTGCAGAAGTCTAAGAAAAACTGTTTTAATGGTTATAGAAAAGGAGAGATTTGCAAATCTGTGAATATAAGTTAATGTTATGCATTTTTCAAGTAAAGGGAGAAAAAGAGGGACTAAAAATTGCCAAAGTAAAATGTAAAATAATGGAGTCTCAGTTTCATTTTCATCCAGTTAGCTACTCTTAAAATGAAAAGGCTATTCTACAGAGCTCTTTTTAAAAGCTAGATTAATTTGACTTTGGAAGTCAATTGCTAGGATCAAGTGCAGTGCCTGCACTTTCTGTGACCAGCTGAAGGACACGAGAACAGATAATGGCTGAGCTGAGCTCTCATGAATAATTTACCACATACAAAACATTTTGACTATGTTGCAGTCACTGAGGTTTTGGTTATTGACTCGAATAAGGTCCAGATTTCAGCCACTTTTCTTTTTGATTTCACAGAGCTTCCTACAACTTAGATATAGTAACGCATATGCACCTAGAAATGCGGTTTTTTCAACTTACTACTGAAACTTGGAAAAAAAAGACTCCTGAAGTCAGACATTAGATTAAGACAGAATAATAGATTCAGTAACAAACCCATGAAATAACAATAAAAAGGAGGTTAAAATTAACAGGAATGTGGCTTAAACCTGAATATGCATGGTAAGTCACAATGAATAGAAGGTGATTTTCTATGCCTAGACACTGTAACATATGCATTTATAAATACATTATACCTGAAAGCCCTGAGCTGGCCTGCCTACCCTGTTTGAAAAGAGACACCTTTTCAAAATATCCTCAGCCACTGCTTTGTGCTCTAAATGTTTCTGTAACCACTTTTTTTCCCCTGTATTGTCAATACTGCACCTAGTTTTCAGCCACTTTTTAATAAAATGTAGTGTACAGCCTATGCACTTTCTGCAATTCTGCACACAGGTGTTTCCATAGCTGACTGGCACCTTGGCCAGGGTGCAATGCAAATATAAAACGATGTCACATGGCTGTGTTAGCCATCGCTGTGATTATCCTGTGATTTAGATACCTTCTCACCATCCAAACATTTTTTAAAGTTTCCATTCTTCCTGGTGCTAAATGTATTTTAAACACCCACTCTGCCTATCAGAAATTATATTTGTAGGTGTTAACCAAGCCCATGCAGGCCACCAGTTATAGAAATACTGCACATTGTTATCTTGTTTTTCCTTCTCCAGTGGAAAACGGCTTTAGTCTCCAGTGTTTTCCAAGCATTGTTCCATCTCCAGAGCAATGGTATACTTTCTGTGGGAAGACCCAAAATGTCCAGTTTTGTAGAGGAAATGGAGCTAGCACCTCATACAGTCTCCAAACACTGGAACTAATTTGGATTTCTCTCCTCATTCATACAGTCAGTCTTCTCTCCCCACTCTGCTACACCTGTTTTCCTTTTCTACTGAAGTCATACAATGAACTGATGACTGAAGATTTTCCTACTCACAATCCTTGCAATTTCTTTCCAAGTCAGGGTACAGCATGATAGCTACATTTAACTTTATTTTGATTTTTGTGCCAAATTCAGAATAGTACCACCCTGTACAAGCCACTGAAGTCAGTGAAATTACACAAGGAGGAATATTACAAAGGCTTTAACTTATTTTCCCAGCTCACTAAGAACATTAATTGCCTTGAAAACTTTAATTTCATTTGTAGTATCTGGCAATTTTAACTCTCTTTTTCCTTATTTTACCTGCTTGGTGTCTGCACCCATTGTGCAATGATGCTTCACTTCCCAAATAATCTTCAGTGTCCTTCAATACCTCCAACATATTGGACATCTGCAGCTTCATTAACTTGCTTACCTTATGAGCTCACTCATTTCCCCATACCCTACTTACCTCCAGGCATCTCACTGCATTCCCACAACTGGGAATTCTCCTGTAATTCCCTGTGCCTAGTTATAAACTACCAGGGTATCCTTAAAGAACCTCCCCAACTCACTGGCCAGTCTGAAAACCCAAGATGTCTCCCCTATGCCAAGCAGTGATTTCTCAAAACACAATGCTTTCCTGCTGTCAGCTCTAACAACCAAGGCAATTTGTGCTTGTGCATCCTGTTGAAGGCACTCAAGCCTCTTAGTGGGAGGATCTCATCAAGGCCAGGAAGCTCCAGTGTGCCTGGAGTTTCACATAGAAAATGTGATGGGGAACTCGGCAAGAGGGAGGGGTTTGCCCCAAAGGACATACCACACAGTCTCTGGAGGGAATGGGGAAAGAAACCAAATCCAGTAACAATGAAAACACACAACAACCGAGAAGGAAGATAAAAATAGAGGGAGGTGACATATCCCAGAGGGTAATGACAGAGGCAGCCTTCTTTAGGCCAAGGTCCCCACTTCTCAACCTTAACTCCAGGGATCAATAAATGAGATTTGCTTGCATGTGACAAGAGAACAATCAAGACAAAAATCTCACAAGCCAAGAGCTTTACGGCTGAATTTGTTCGTGGATGGCAGAGAGCTGGGTCAGTGCCCCACACATTGCTCAGGAGTAAGGTAAGTGCTGAGGATGGGCTGAACACAGCACACGCCACATCTGTTACTTGCCAAGGGATGGCTGCTGCATCTGTGGTTTTGCCACCGGTTCCTCAGAGCAAACACGTCCAGTACAATATTTCCCTGAGCAGCAGCTGCAAGGGGATCACTTAAAATTGCATAAAGCATTAATCTGAACTCTGAGACAAGTTTGGTACTGCACAGCTGGACATAAGCCAAAGTGTCCTATGTAGTGAAAGGAAAGGGGGAAGGGAAGAAGAGAAAGAAAGGAAAAAAGAAAAGACAGTCCTGTCAGTGGTTTTAAGCTGCCACTTTTTTTTAAATGGAAAAATTGTTACAAATGGGTTCTTCAACATATGTTATTAATTTCATTGTACTGGCTTCTTGCCAGTTAAGCATCAGTCCTGGTTTCTTTGCTTTCAGTTTTAACTAGCAAAACTCATGAGATCATTAACGAAAATGGACACGAACTTTTTTTTCTTGCACACAAATGTTTTGGAGCAACTGAGTCTTCTGAAGCCTTTTATTTAATAAAACTTCAGCTGTTTTGTTTGGTTATTTTTTTTAATAGGGAGATGTGCTCCTCAGCAAAATGTGGTGTTTCGACTATAAACAAAGAAACATGTGAAGGACTTCAAACACATTTACTGGTACTGGCAAGAGCAACAAAATCAGAAACTTTTAAAAATGCTCATAAATGTGAAATAACATTTCATAAAGCTACACTGCTGTTTACTTTGGTCAATGTATAATACGTGCAAGGGACCAAAGCGATACTGAAAAATAACAGTGAAAGAGACTGTGGTTTGATAAAAATATCTACATATGGAAATGTTGATTGAATTTTATTAATGTTTGATTTGGCTTGCAGAGAACTGCATAATCCACTTGAAGAAAAAATGCCATTTCATGGATTTCTGTGCAAAGCAGCATCTCCCACATTACGAGAACCACGCTGAGCCCTTAATCCAGCACACACACTTGCTGTAGGTGTGGGCAGGGAACACAGGCTCATTTGAAGAAATAACTGGTTTATTTTGCAAATGGAAACTGGCATTATTCACCCCAAGCCATGGAAACAGAACCTTGTAGCAGACACGAAAACAGTGGTCTTACTGGTCACCAAGGGTGCTGGTGCCACTGTACTTTTGCACCCCAAATGCCTGCAGTTTCCACACCCTGCCCTCTTCCCAGCCAGCAGAGGCCTTTGGTGAGGTCCTGTGCAACTACTGCTCCCAGTACCCTCCTCCAGGACAAAGCTGAAGGCTGTGCTTTGTGACCTAGTATGTGAGAGGAGTAAAAAAGCTCTCTCAAAAGCTTGGTCCCACTCTGCCTACTACTTCCTATCTGCCATGTACACGAAGCAAATGTTGTTGGGTGGTGGGTGCTGGACAGGACCTGGCAGAGGGAGTCAGCACCAATGTCCAGAACACTTTACACATTGTATATGTTGTTCCTTATACTTATAAAGAAACTGTCCTTCAGGAAAGGAGAAAATAAGTTTCACAACAGCAGGCATAGACTCCATGTATTAGCACTACGTTAGAGAATATGTCCTACATAAATAAATTAATAACTACATCTTCCCATTCAGCAGAGCTACCAATATGCACAAATAACAAGGCTGGAGAAAGACATGCTCTTATTGCTTCTATCCTTGTCCTTAATTCCCCTCCTTCTCTCCTGTTGTTTAGTACATGCTCCTATTACATCATGTCTAAAATTAGATTGCAGGATCAGGCTTTCTTGTGAAATATTTAGCACTAGTTCCTTCAGACAAGACCAGGAATTCTACAGGAAAGGCCTTTTTTTCACTACTTTTTATATCTTAGCCTGATCCTGCTGCTGCCAAATGAACAAATGTCTTTGCATTGGCTTCAAAGAATCTTGGGCTGGGCCATGCAGCCAGAGACCACAACATGGCATACTCATTAGATAAAGGGAAACGTATGTCTGCGTGTATAAATAGCTGATCTGCCTGCTAGAGCAGATGAAATCATGCTCGGAGATTTCTTTTCTAATTAAAAAATTATGATTCAAGTGGAACCAAAGCCCTTCTCCTATGACTGAGCAGCCCTGCAAATTATACTAGAAAGAGATACAAGAATACATCTTCCTACTCTAAAGATGCAGAAGCCATGGCAGACAGATAAGGATATGCAGATGTAATCCAATATCCAGGGCTCTGTTACACACGGCTATGCAGGCATACACACAAATGTATGCACAGTTTCCAAGGAAGTTGCTGGCAGTATAGGCTTAGAAAGTACAGTTTAGCCAGATAAAGGCTGCATATCACTAGCTTAACTGCCTGTCTCCTCCAACAAGCTATTTTTCACAGCCTCTCTGTAGTTATATCAAGATGTTTTATTCAGTGGAGAAGGATGAATAAGAAATTAAAGCTGCTGCTTCAAGGGTTTATGCAACTCATGTTCAACTCCATGGTTTACTCAGAGAGTACTCTGTCCTGTATATTAAGTACCTGTGCTCCACACATAATTTTAAATGTAAATTTTCCCCTCCCCTCAGGTGATTTGTAAGAACAGGTACGATAAACTGTAACAGAGAATTTTTAATGGATTCTTATTTTTGCACAGTCTGTTCAGTTCCCCGTTCTCTTTCACTATCAGGAATATTGATGGACCTGAAGGTCCCCCAAAAATTATATGGTTACTAGATCCCCTCAGCTGATTAAGACATGGACAGGCCATTTAACTGCTGAACCCAAACCTAAAAAGAGGTGATGTTATTTTCCTTCAGATTGGATTGTCTCAAAATACATCCATGAAGAGATAGGTGTTTAGGTAAGGTCCAAATTTATGTTCATTGGTCAGGATTTACCTGATGCAGTTTTGGACTTATGAAAGCTGGGCGGTTGAGACTGTGCCTACATCAGCATTTTAGCTGCAGGCAGCAGCGTGGTTTTGAAGTGAATCCTGTGAGCATCCAGTACTGATGCTGGGGGCTGATCACCAAAACTTCTTTGTTCTCCTGGTCTGCTCCTCTAGCAAGAGGATACTTGGATATATTTTCTAATGCTGACACAGCCCAGCTCTTAGCTGGCCATATCGAGCCTCCTTTATGGGCAGTAGAAAGAAATAAGAGGCAAATAATCTGCTTTATTTGAGACAGGCATCTCAGAACAAGATGAATGAAAAGGACCATTAAGCAGCTTAGATGTACACAATGAACTCTGGTGTCTTGAGTGAAGAGAGTCAATCCCTGCCCCACATGTACAATTCTACCTACGCTCAGCAGCAGGTGAGGACCTAGCCCCAGACCATGTGGCGTGCAGAAGGAGCTATGGGGCAGCCCTATGTGACAGGAGGGGACATGACCCTCCGGGGAACATGTGCTCAGCTTCTCATCCTGGGACCCCATGTACAACTCCAATACAAGCTTGGAGCAGGATTTGTTGAAGTGAGTGCAGCTAGGAACAAGAAAGTTGTTCCCAGTTTCTAGCATTGTAAAGGATCTGCCAGTTTCTGATGTCTCCTGCCAACTTGACACTTGTAGCCTCAGAGGAAGGACTGCACTATTGTCTCCAAGTCTGTTACAGCTTTTTATTTTTGACATAAAAAAAGGAAAACATTCAAAGAAACAAACATGTCATTGAATTAAAGACACATAGAATGTATCAGCACCAACAGAACCTATTTCATAGAAGCTATATAGAACCTACTCTATATGAACATCATCACAACATACAGAATAAAATACTGCTTTTCTTTTCCCTTTAAAGTTAACTGACATTTCAAATTGAGAGAAGTAGTTTTATAGTTTTGTTTATTCTATGTTATGTTCTTTTTGAGAACTTCTACATTATCCATTTTCTGGAGCTTTAAGAACTCACTGTGGCAGTTGCCAAATATGTAAACATTGCAGCAATTACACTTTCATTGCCCATGAGAAATGGACTTGTAAGATTTAGATGGCTGCAGTTCTTTGGTGCTGAAAGTATTTTTTTAAATCCGAGAAAAGATTTTTTGTTATCCTTTACTATAGTAGAGGTTAATACACACTCAAAACATTAAAGTTTGATAGAAAAAGTTATTACGTATTTGATTGATTATTTTATCAAAACATTCCTTTTCTGATCTCAAAGAAAGACTGAGGGCAACCAGAAACACACCAATGATTTTATCGTATATCACAGATTTATTAGATAATATATTTCACAAAGAAAATCTATTTGTCACATATGCTTGACTAATCTACTAAACAGGCATGACTTCAAAGGATATATAGGTGCAATAACACGCTCACATAGAGCAAGTGGCAGGACTGGGATGTAACACTTTCAAATTTAAAGAAAGTGGCATAAACATATGCTACAGAGAGTAAAAATATTTACATACATGGCAAAAGGCAAAGTCAAATGAATTTTCATTCTGGCTACACATAACTACATACTGGTTTTCACCATAAATTTTTTAATAGATATGCTGCTCTGTCAAGATCAAAAGTTTCTGAGGAATGTGCTGATTTTAAAAACATTTTGTTTCCAAAGTGAGTGACAAGATATATGTGCTTTTGAGTTTTGCCACAAAAAGACGTTTTTGATTTTATACTTTATATATTGGAATATAAAGATTAATATCTGAAATGAAAGGAATTTGATCCAAGGAAATGTCATTTTTCCATTCATGGCAGTGAATGGGTGAAGAGCAACCTAGCTAGTTTCAAACTTCCCTGACACTCAGCCTTAGTAGACATTTTCATATTCCTTCTGCTCCTGCAGACATCCCTGGTTTATTTAAGCCTCCTGGAAAACTTTCACTGACATAGTGTACTGTAAATGGCAGGCTTGTTTTAATGCTGAAGGCCTGATGCCTGTCCCTGGTGAAAATACCCCGATTCATCTTGCCAGGGTTTTAAAACACAGCTTTTGGAGGGGAGCTTGATCAGATTAAAACAGTAATGTGCCTAACTGCCCCAGCTCCTGTTCATGAAGTCTTAGGGCATCAACTTAGTTTACTAGGCACAGCATCTCTAAGCACTTTTATTTAACTGCTGGTTTATAGCAGGGTATTGTCCTGTGCAGTTCTCCTTATCAATACTTTTAATGGGTGTTTATTGTTTGCAGCAAGCAAATAAATAAAACACCCTCTTAGAATTAGAAATCTGAAATGTAATACATATAAACCAATCAAGGAAATCCTACAATATGGCAATGATTAACCACAGCAGCAGCAAAACAAAGATGTTCTTATGTATTGGAATTAGAACAAAACAACCAAAAACTCTTCCAACAATCTTTTTCATAGGTTAGTAACCAAAACTACTAAATATACCATGTGTTAGATAGAGCTGATCGTCAACAACCAAGCAGATTTCATTTGCATGAACTCTGAAGTGATTTTACATTGACTGCACAGCATACGCGTGCACTCCTGAGGCCCTCTGGCAGGACTGCGGCACTGGATTTGCCTGGAATGTTGTGGTTTTGCAGACCAGATGTATATGCTGGTGGTGGCTTAGGTTTTTGTTTTCTGTTTCTTTTTTTTTTAATGAATGGGAATCATGGAAAGCAAAATAAATACCATGACTGCATGTGAAAGCATGGGTGGGATATTCTAAAATAGGGTAAGATCATTAAAATAAGAACAACATTTCTACGTCCAGTTCTTTTAAATTATTACTCAAATATTTTCTATCTGAAAATGACTTAACAATGAGATCCTTCACAAAAATATGCTAATTACCATGAGATCTTGTTGAGAACAATTTGGTCTTGTTGAAAACAGCTAGGTCAGTTCTGCAGTGTTCTCAGTGTTAAAAAGACTCATCAACAGGATTGCTCAAAAGTTACTACAGTGCAGCAAAAAATAAAACCAAGTCCAGGGTGGAAAGCATTATTCAAAATTTTATTTTCAACTGAATGTCACTCTAGGTAGAATAAAAGAAGCTGAACAATAAATGGACCCTTGGGTCAACATGCCAGATGTTTTTACTTCAGAACATTTCAACCCTCAAAACTTTTCCACTTGTTCACAAGTGTAGGTATGTCAGTAATTCTGACTTAGCTACAACCTTGGCTACGTGCAAACTCATAGATAAGTCAAGGAAAGTTGTAAAAGTGTTTTCCGCTCCTACAACACTGCTGTGCTTTCTGGTTGTGGTGAGCCCTGCCTCTTCAGATTAGAGATTTCCAAAGAATATTAGTCATGACACTTCCTGACCTTGCCAGAGGCAGAAAGTTCTGGAAAATTCCAAATGTGTTATTAAGCACTTTCCAACTCTGCTTAACACATATCAGGAGTGCAGGTAGCCACCACACTTTTCACTGAGCTTCCGAATTTCTTCAGGTCTGTCTGGCATGGCTCTGGACGGTGCAGACCCCAGCGAGGAGGAGAGCAGCCGTCCATGGGCACGGCACAGCAACTCCACACTGGACCATGATATGGAGAGAAGGTCCCTGCTGTACAGAGCTCTTTCCCTTAGCAACTTGAAAATGTCACTATTTCTTCTTACTATCTGCATTGATTTTCAAAGCCTTTTTGAGCAAAATTTCTATACTTGTCTTTCACAAAATAAAACCTGAGCACTCCTGTGTTCTCAGGCACATTCCCCACACAAAAAAGGGTGTCAGCCTCGCTAGGTGGATTTGTAATAAAGCAGTTTACCTTGCAAGGTGGTGCAAATTTACTTGGGTGACCTAATCAGTCCTTCGTCAGTATTTTGAATTCAATGCATTTAACTCCTGAGCCATTTAAATTGCAAAATGGGTGAGACTGTCCAGGCTGCCAGCTCTATGTGTTGTCAAGTACCACAGGGTTGTTGTTCAAAGGACCTTTGAATGGAAAATTATATTTTTCATTTGGGACAATAGATTAGGTGAATTGCTTACTTTTTTGTTTGTTTGCTTTTGGTTAAAATTACTGAAATATATATGCAACGTAGGCATGTCCAAACCAAAAGCAAGACGGGAACCGTCTTCAACAGGAACCATGAACTTGAAGAACACACATTTGTTTCTGAAAATTTCAGATGTAAAACAAAGCAATAAATAAAGCCTCATATATACAGATACATATACACACATATAAGTTTCTGTGTAGGGAATTCATAGAACTGTAACTCAGCCAGAAGAGAACAATGAAAGTATGATGGCAAATATTTTTGAAGGCAAATTGTTTTTGCATCTTCCCGCTCTTGCCAACATTTTGCTCTTTTTAAGGTGTAGGACTTAGTTTTTATTTAATGTTTCTGTCACTAGGCTCCTGTTCAGGAGAATGTCTGCACTGAGTATCTTTACTAAGGAGTGACAAAGATGTTAATAAGTTTTGTTGCGATATGAAAATGCAAAGGATCAGATACAATCAGGAAGTTTTGTAACAAATTTTTAAAAATGCAATTCTTGTCAGTCTGATTAAGCTTTTCTACAAAATGGACAGCTTACCCACTTTCTTACTGTACTATTTGGTGCTCACAAAGAGTTTTCACAGTTTGTTTCTGAAGGCTGGAGCAGTGACTACAAAAAAGTTCCTCTTCTTTTGGTGCTTCACTGCTCTCATGCAGCTGTTGTTTTAGCCTCCTGTACAAATAGGTTTAAAAAATAGTCACTTCCTTACATGTAACTGTTAGGGGCATCTGGAATGACAGGGTGGGCACATTACAGTAAATGGTGTTCAGAAAGAATTGTTTTGAAAACAAAGAAAGCCACATAGGAAAACACTGACAAAACCATACACAACCATACAAAAATGTGGCTTATCTATTTTGACTACTTGCTTTCTTTATGTTTTTGGTTGTTTTCACAGAACACATGTGGCCCTCACTTCCAGGCATACAGTATGTAATTTCAGGATTCTCCAAATGGAGAGAATAGTCCGAAAAACTGTGCATATAATTAGATATGGAATACTTTTAACAGCTGGAGGGATTTCACACTTACAGCCTAATTTACAAAACTTTAGGCTTGGCACTGTTTCAACACTAGCACTGGAAGTAATAATTTTCCTGGCATTTTTTTGGCTCCTGAAATTATTTATGTCTATACATATATAATTTTAAAGTCACACACACAAAAAGAATACTTCTACCTAGTTAGCGATAAATGAGATACTTTAGAAGCAGTGTCAGAACGAAGTCAGAAAAAAAAGTAATCCCGCAAAAGTCCCATACTTACAAATTACAGCTAATTCCTTTGTTTATGAAAGGTCTTGTGGAAGTTTCTTGTGTCAATGAAAGTGTTTCAGACATTTTTCCTGATACTACAGTGGAGTCAATTTGTATGAGATTTACATGGAAAAAATATTACCACATAGGCAAAACATAAAAAAAAGGAGCTAGGAAAACAGATTTGCCAAGTAGGTGAGCCAGACATCATTTCTGAGGTGAGATGTAGTAGAAATGAGAATAATAATAACACAAGAAACAGATGATTACACCTATCATTTTCATTTCTTTTACTGACCTTGTTTTAAGAGTAGAATAAAGGTTCTGCAGGCTCCGAATTATTCCGTGAACTGTAATCTCAGCCATTCCTGTTCTAATGCGTCCTATGCATGGCTTTCTTCCACTTTGAGGCTTCAGAAATGAAAAATGTCACCTTATTGGAGCATGATGAATAGCAGAGCGTTCCTCTAAAAGAGAGTGCAATAGAGCTGTCACTAAGACAATATCTTACTGAATTGGGGTACTGATTATTTAGCATCCCAGAACTGTTAAGCCTGTATTAGAAGGAAAAAATATGTTTCATTTTTGATAGTCTGTAGATCACTAATACTGTTTAAGAAAAATTAAAGTACATCAATTACTTTGTGATGATACCCAAAACAGTGGGTTTTGAAACGTATCATTACTGGAAAAATATACTGTGTTAAGGTCCTGACAGTGGTGCATACTTATGTTTTGCATTACATACATAAACAGGTCCAAAAGATTTTTTACACAGAGATACAAATATCTGCTCTCTTTGCAGCCTGTGAAAGGGGGAGAATTTCACATCCTTCTCCTAAGGTTTGCAGAACAGGTTCATGGCTGCAGACTACTAGGTTACAGAGCTAGTCTCCTTTTGAAGGCTGTGTACTTGAAAGAAGGGACTTCTTGTGTTGTAATGCAGGGATATGTTTGGGCACTCAGGATTAGTCTTGGGGAAGTAAGAGATTCTGTGCATGGATCAATGCATTTACAGTGATTTTTCTTTTCTTTCTTTGGTTTTTGTTTGCTTGGTTTTGTTTGGGTTATTTTACTTCATTTCCCATCTCTTACACCTTATCTCTCATGCTGGCTTGGTCCTTGGAGGAAGAGGGGCTCGCTTCCTCCACCCATTAGGGTCTAGCTTGAAGCCCATGGGGTTCAGGCCTTTAACAAACATGTCAATAACAGGCAAGGACTTGGTGAGTCACACGCCTACCACAAGGAACCAGCATTGCTGGTCTTTTAATGTCGAACACCAAGTAACCATCCCATAGTGAAACCTCTGACTTTACCAAGCCTAGGTGGGCTTTGCACTGGCAGTGAGCAGCTGAGAGGACTGGAATCCCTTCAGTAGCACTCCAGGATGCACATTGCCTGAAATTTTTTTATGCTTTAAGAGCTCTCCTTAAACTTTCATCTATGATGAAGTTTCACTAAGCTATTGCATTATGAATAAAATATATTTTTACTTCAAAGGCACAAACATATTTCTGTTCTTCCCTCCATTCCTCTCTCTGGAAATAACTTCTAAATTTTGTAAAACTGAATGCCATAATGATAAAAAAACCCCAAACCACCAAACTACTCCAGTACTCTCCTTTGTACTGCCAAAACATCTACTTGTACCATTAATCACTATGAGGGCTTACCCTAAACTCCACTTAATTACAGCAACAAACATGGGCTGTAAGCAGTCAATAATACCTCAGCTAGACAGGAAGGAAGACATAAGGACAAATTCCTCAAGGATCCATATGTTTAATATATAGAATATATGTTAAGAATTGCATCTTCACACTGTGGCATGTTTCAAAAAACCCCAAACAATTTGGGTAGTCTGAAGGGAGTCATCCTTGAGTACATATTGATAGCAGGACAGTTTTATTGCTGGAGAACAGCAACCATTAAAAAAAAAATTCCATAAGGGGGTTATTTGGGTAAAATAGATACAGGAATGAGAATTTCATTTGTTCATTCCAAGTTCTGCAAAAAAAAAAAAAAAAAAAATGAAGGCATATATTTATGACTCCATGCCTGTCACATTTGGATGAACAAAACATTCATGCATCTGATTCAAAATCCTCCAAGTCCACTAGTCTCTCCCCAGCCTCTGGATGACACATGTAAAATCCAACACACAGATAAATCTTTGCCACTTTGTGTTGCAAGTGGCTACACTTTCTGTTCCATCCTGCATCTTACAGCTTTAACTCTTTCCGTGGGCCTTTCCAGACATCATCTTAAAATGACAGTTCTATCAAATCCAAGAGGGTTGAAAAGGAGCCTTCAAGGCCTGTAATCCTGCTATGCCACTTAGAAGTCACGAGTCCCCTCATCTATGTCCCCCATAGTATCTGCCACCCCAGGTACCCATCCCAGTCACGGCTCGGAATGCTTGGAATGGAAAATCAGGCCAATCTCACTCAGCTTTCCCACTGCCCAGCACGGACAGCCTTGTAAACCCTACTTTTCCCTTTCTTTTTTATTTTAGCACCTGTGAGCAGGAAGGTGAAACACAGGAGATTCATGTGCCAAACAAAGGATGTCAGCTGGAAATTGTCTCTGCTAAGGAGGCAATATCAGGAGTTGATGAGATCAAATGCCGTGAGGAAGTACGGTTCTAGTATTAATAAACACCTGTCTGGTATTACTGTGCCTGCTGGACTTTTCCCAACAAGATAATTAATCACCTAAACCTGGCAAAACAACCTGCCAAGCCCTATCACTGTATGCATTGCAAGGTTAGACTGAATCTGTTCCAAAACCTGTGCTGGAGACCCTGCAAACTCCAGACATGGCTTTTGTGTCAAGGAAAGCTGGCAGTTCCTGTCCCTCCCTGTGATCTGGATCCAGTAGGAAGTGCACCAGTGGATGTAAGGCTGTTGGGGCACAGCTGCCGTCCTGCTGGGGAGCAGGGGCATGAGCCCAGGGAGGTGCCTGGCACCAGGTGCTGGAAGGGCTCCTGTCATTTGCATGCATTGTGGTCTGAGCTGGCCAGAGTGCTAAAACACTGGAAATATCATGGACACACTACAGTTCCTTGGGAAAACTCAGTGGGATTGCTTTAAACACATCATTTTGCAGGATCAGGGCCTGACTTGGCCATCTAGTCTGTTTGGTATAAAGGGGTCACTCGCTTGACCTGGCTGCAGTCCCCGTGCTAACCCAGTGCTTCCAAAACATGATGCCCTCCTGCTTTTATCTTGCTGCGTGGACAAACCCCCATTCAGTTACATAAATAATACTGGCCCATTGGAAGCAATCCAGCCATTAAACCTCTTGATTCAGAGTTTAAGCCTGAGATCAGGATGAGGCCTAATGCATGTGGAGTAGAGATTATCCCACATCTGCCAACTGTGGTACGCCGGCATCTGCTGAGCACCTGTCACGGGTCATGGTCAGACCCGACCCACAGATCCAATGCAACAATTGCTACGCTCCCTTCCTTTGCTCAAGTGGCAGGACATCATCAGATATGTATTTCTAAGACAGATTGGCCCCTAATTGCATGGCATGCACGGCAGCCCAGCTGAAGACAGTGAGTTAGCAAAAGTAAGTGTGCCTGGCTCCTGCAGCCCACACGCAGGACCGGGGCTGCCAGAGGTGCAAAGCCTTGGTCCAGCTGTGCTGCACAGCTATGCATGTCTGTGCGAGGGTTTCTGCACAGAGTGTAAACAGCCTTCTGCATTTGCCTGATGTGCAGTCATTATCTGTGAGAAATGGCATGAATAGGCACCTGCAGGAGTTGAAACTAGCAAAGGATGTAGGTTAAGATCCAAGGAGAAAATTCCCATTTTTTTCACTAGATCCCAGACTTTATCCATTATCTCCATGCTGCCTGTCCCACTCAAACGAATGCCCTCTTAGCCTTTGCTCCTTCAGCTGCACACAGGAGTAGTGCAGTGGCAGAATATTTATTAACACAGAACCAGTGTCGCTCATCTTCCAAAGCATGCTGAGCATTTTGGTTTCACTTGCAAGTGCAATCTTCTAGGCTTCTTTCTGCAGATTTAAGTCCACAAGAACTAGCTCCGCTTCATCTGCTATATAGTAGGTTGAACTTATTACAATAACATAGCTGTGATCTTCAGCAACTGAAATAGAATATTGTCTTGAGATCAATTTCCTTTTTCAATAAAGTCCTGATTTTGCCTCAGCATTTATGAAGTGGTGGGAGGCCATTATCCGTTGGAATTATCTCTTTCATATACTATACCATTAAAATATGGCCCTCTCTATGCAGTGTTATAAAGGTATTTGTCTGACTGACTGACTTTAACCACCCAAGAAGAGTAATAAGTTCAGTAATCCTCTGGAAATGTGTAGCCTGGAGTGTATTATTGCAGCTAGTATGCAGTGCACTCTCCAAAAACAAATCACAAAACCGATTAGATTTATGCATTTACAATCCTTGATTGATACAGCCTTGACATAAATCACAGAGTTAGAAAAACACACTGCTGGGTTAGCAAACCACATTGTAGCAGTGTGGCTTGAGATGTCATTTTGTTGAGATATTTATGATACCAACACAATCAATATCAGTCTTAAGCAAGCTACTCTTGTTACAGGGTGACACAAATAGACATGCATCTAAACTTTTCATGTGTGCAAAACAAATGAAGCCAGGTTATGACTTGGAAAGATATCTCAGGACAGATTCTTGGACTGGTGTCTGAGATTGGCCAGCCCAGTGACCTCTGAAATTCCACGTGAGGAAAAAACTGTTACCAGTGTGCCATAGAGGTATTCTGGTGCCAGTAATGGAGGAATAGAGAAAAAGATCTCCTTCAAGTGTACAGTTTCACAGAAATGGTGTCAGATGCAGGGGCCGGTGAAAGTCCTGTGAGACTCCACAGTATATAACCAGACTCGTTTGAAGTTTGGCTGTGGTCCACATCACTGTATGGTCAACCCAGCATCTGGGGCATTGTTCATCAGGAAGCATTTCGGCACAGCACTGTGTTAGTTCTTCACACTGCAGCTCCTGTTGCCCACACTCCAGTATCTGTATTGTATCCCTGCACCTCTATAGAAGTGTGCAAACAGCAAGGGTGCAGACTGAAGGCCTTTCTGCACCCACAATTAAATATAATGATGGCAAATTGGAGTGGGTAAATTTTTATAAAGGACATCATACCTAGAGAGAGAACATTAACAAAGATACTGAGTGATGGATTATCTTTCAAGATAATACTACTACTCTTATTATAGCTTGTGTCAACCCAAGCAGCAGTGTTTCATATTAACCATCTTAAGGCAGTGAAAGGATAGCAGGAAGGAGGGAAGTAGATGCACTGTGTGCTGGTTTCATAGTGTTTGGCAATTACATTAGAACATTTTAATTCTCAGGCTGATCAAAGAAATCAGAGAGCTCATGGTGACTGAGTCACCAATTGTCCAGTAGTCAGAAGGCTATTGCATCAGTGGGTTGCTACTTTCAACTTTGTCTGTTTGAATAAAGGTTTTACAGGAGGAAAAAGTCATAGCTGGAAGAACTTATCAGAATAAAAATCATAAACGTATATTTAGAAGTTGGTAAGTTACCCAGGTGAATAAGCAGGATATGATGCCAACACATCCAAAGCCACATCATCTAGTTTATACATAGTCTTTAAAACTGTCCAGATGGTTTGCAGTTCCCAACAAACACCTCCTGTATTTAAGGCCAGTCACAGCTTTTGACTCCGGGTTTTGAGAGCAAATAAATAGATGTCTGCATTGAGGGTGAATTAGACAGGGACTGTGTGAGATAAGAGATTGGCTGTGTTTCCACCATTGTGGACTTCATCCAAAGAAGGAAAGATTATCACTACTAATCCAGTATGGGACTTTGAGATGGTCTGTCAGCTGAAGCAGAAGAAATCGTAATTCAAACTCAAAATGCTAAAGGGAGGTAACTAACATGGCCTGACTCTGACAGTGCCCAAGCAGGGGTTCTGCTGGAGATAGCCTTTTCAAGCCTATGCTAAACTGTTCTTTCCCCACAATTTATGCTTCAGCAACAGGTAATGAACATTTGAAATCTGGCCTGTAGTTTGAGGTAAACAATGCACTTTCCTCCCTTTCTTTTTGTTCTGCCAGAGTGAGAAACCCCAAGGAAGGGGAAGTATCTTAGCAGTAATATTTATTGCTGAGTCAAATCTTTTGGTATTTGTATGCTTTGAGGCCAGACCCACAGACAGCATAAATAAACATAGCTCCCTCAGAGTTGCACTGTTTTGTTCTGTTGCTGATACAGTTCAACAAGAATAGGAGAAAAATAAAAATAGAGACTCCTGATTGCCAGGAATACAAGATAATTAGAGTTTAAAAGTCCAGGCAAATAGAAAGTGTTGCTTATGAAGTTTGTATATTTTCTCAGCAGGTCATAGATGAGTAGCTGAGAAGTTGCAGCATGGGATCAATTGATCTATGTATGACTGTATTTCAGGGAGTAGTTCATCAATGGGTTTATTCAGAAAACAAACTGACAGCTATTTTATATTTCACTCATTCCACTGAATCTGCATAGAACAGGGGAACTGCAGCCTTCTTGGCTACTTTTACTCCCCTGGCTTTGCTACCCTGGTTAGGAAGCTGATGGCTGCGACATGTCAGTGTAATAAAAAGTGAGCACTTCATTCTTGCTGAAGAAGATAATCTTAATATAATTTGATAGTCTCAAAATTTTTGTCTCTGGACAACTTTATTGTGAGAAAATTGTCTGCCTTGTAATAGGTGTGAGCAGCTGAACTGTGCACGGGAAAGATGCTGTGCATGGTGCCTGAACACCAGTGTGCTGCTAGTGGATACTCTCTGTTTTCATTCTCCACACAGAGATGTGCCTGAGGTTGTATTAAGAGAGCAGTCCAGATCAGCATGAAATACAGTCACTTCCCATAATGTAACACAGTCAGAAAGATCCTCCAAACCAGTTTTTTTCTCCCTTTTTTAATAGAGGCTTGGCCAGTCTGCTTTAGCCAGGTTCCATTTGCAGGACATTTTTGTCTTAATGACAGTCCCCAGAGTAATTTCATCTGTCTCAGCAGTATCATCTCAGGAATTGTGAAGTAGCTTCCAAATTCTATGGAGACTTAGGCTATGAGTCCCTCAGAAACATGGGCTCTGGCAGTTTTCCAAAGAGCTACAAACATACCATGTATCTGGCTGCACAACCAGTGCTTTTCATGGCTCAGGCTAGGAATGGAGGCCTGGATCTCATGATCAGGGACATGATGGCCCCTGAGCTGCCCCTGCATATGGGGCCTGACTGGGGTGTTTAGCATTTCATGGACCAAAAGAGGATTGGAAAATTCTCTTTCCTAAAGAAGGTGTGTGAAGCTAAGCAAGGGTTCTGTGCAGGTTGTAATCACTGTGATGTTCTTCAAGAGCCATTGCCCAAGAACTGTGCTAGAAATGAATCTTGTGTGCAAATACTGCTACAAAGTCCTGCTTTGTCCACTGCTACTATACTGAAATGTTTTCTCTGGACCTTTGATGGGAAATATTTCCCATTTTGCTCACTATCTTTGAGCGAATCTGGTCTGTGGTCAGATGTCTTGGACCAGGTTCATAAAGTTTACTTGGTTCTTTCAGAACTTGAGGAGATACTATTACTGTACACTCACAACAGGCATCTCTGCAAATACCTTGCTATGTCTATAAAATAACAAGTTCCCATTTGCCTGGTCATGTAAAGAAAAGGTGTAGATGGTAACATATTGCAATCTGTCCTCAGGGTTTGACTACCAATGGCTGATGCTTGGGGGGGAGAAAAAAGTAAATAAATTAAACAATTGATCCTGAGGACATAAACTTTCATTGGGGGGCACTGCAGTGACCAGATGTAGGCACTTCACTGCTAGAGGAAGAATAAATTTCAGACAGGCTTTTATTACACATGAGGCAAACGGCTTTGCTTTCTCTGTTTAACACAAATACGCAAAGCTTGCCTTTGAACCACAATGCTACCACTCTCTTGGCAGCAATATTAAAGAGGTTCCCTTGTTTTGTTGGATATTAATAACAGGCTGCACTCTGAAATGTGATTTTAAAAATAGAAAGTTAATTGTTGCTGGGAAATTTTAATTGAGGCTGATTAAAGGAAGCAACAAAATATATTGACTACTAAACCTCACTTCTTGTTTTAAGTGTGACCTATAATGGACTCCCCCAAAATCATTACGTGGTCCCTCTAAGCATTCCAGGTTTTTCATTTGAAATTCATTAAATGTTTGTGTGTCTGATTTTTGGGGAGTTTTCTGAAAAGTTTTATAGTCACAGCTGCGCTAGTTATGGATAGGTTTATAGTGCCTTGCCCATCAACCGGCCCACATGTCCAGTCCAGTTTGTTTGATACCCTACCTTTCACAAGCATTCAGCAGTTCTGGAGGTGTTCTTATAAAGCTGCCAGTAAATGTACCAGCTGGACTCATTTATGTACACAAGCAGCCTCATTCCGACTGCCTTACAAAGAGCCAGTGGCAGTAAATCTGTGTTCAGTAAATATACGTACTTTAAAATATCTTTTTACACTTCTGAAAAGAAAATAATAAAGTATTTCTAAGCTTTCTAGTAAGTTATATGCAGTCTTCAGAAGAACTTGAATACACTGTGGTGAAAAAACAATCTTCTGAGAGTCCCTTTTTCTTTGCAGTAAATTCTTTATGCTGTGCAATTAAAGCTGTTAGAAAAGTCTGCTCTCTTAGAAGCACACTGATGGATGGCATTTTTGTAGAAATTCATGTGAACAAATTGCTCATTATTTCCTTTTGTGACTGTTGCAGGTGCAATGTGAATAAAGAATTTCTTGAAGGCTGCAAACACCTTCTTCACATTGCCCAGGGAGGTTTAGTGGTAAACAAGGCTGTTTTAAAAAGCTCAGATGAATGGCAGAATGAGAAGTTGCAGACAAGCCACCATGCAACTGAAATTTCACTAAAAGATAGGACAGGTGAAAGAACTTCTGAAGAAAGGAAGAAAAACAAAAAAGGAAATAATAATAAGAAATTTTTTCACCATCTCCAGATTTACTCTCAGATACATTCCCAGCATAATGAGAGAGGATGTAAAAAAAGCAAACCAATTCTCCTTGACCACGGGGGATGATCTGCCAGCATCGTGCTCCTCAGGAAATTCTCTTCCCTCGCTTTTCCCATCCTTTTTTCTAGATCTACTCACAGCTCTCCTGTGCTGTGTGTGAATGCCTCAGTGCTGACATCAGTTACTGTGAGGTTTTATTAATATTTACCAGTAGAGACTCCAGTCAATCCTATCTGTGAGGCTTCTGGCTATGAGGAAGTTTAACTCAGCTCTTCTAGTAAGAGCTAGGTCCCCATGACTTCTATTTCTTTAGGGTGACCAGAGCTTTTAGCCAACCATTGAGAGTTTTTACCAAGGTTAGTTTTCAAAATAATTCTCTGATAGCATGTCTGCTGAACAGAATTCATAGCTTCAAGGCAACAGTGGACTTTCCTGCTGTGTGTTTTACAATAAAATACTTCACAGCATGTAAGTCTCCTCTGCTACCTTAGAGACTGGTCTCTGTACCTTTTCCTATGATATAAGTTATGTGGGTTCAAGCTTCAGAGTGGAATACAGCTGTCATCCTACCAGGATAGACATCATGGATGTCTTTTTACAGTACTGTTGTAATAAAAATGTGTTAATATGCATTATCAATATCTGTGCTTTACTGCAGTCCTTGGACATTTTTCCTGTTGGACAGTGCACTTCGTCTCCTTCCTCTCTAGCCAAGAACTGGTTTTATTGGCTACTATCAACTAAAAATAACATTATTACAACCTCTCTTTTGCAGTGGTACACTGCAAAATATAAGGAGCATTAAGTAAAGGAACTCAGGATTTCCCAAAACAACCTAATACTCACTTCTGTTTGGGGATATATTTTTGATATTGTTAAAATATGTTTTCTGCAAGCATCTCCCCTGTATTCTGGAAGCCCTTTCCAATGCTTCAAAGTTCATAGCAATTAACAGTTGCAAGGAATAGTCAAAATACAGTGCTGTCAACCCATACAATCATAAGTCTTTCCTAACCCCACAGCTTGTAAGTCATGGAAATTCATGCTCTAGGAAGCTTGGAGCCAAGCTGACCTGAGGCCATGAAGGCAGCCAGCTACGCTGCCAGCAAGGTGATCTGAGTCAGTGGCTAAGGCCAAGCCTACAGATGCCCAAGCATCTGCCCTGATGTTTATGCCTCATGGCTCCAGTCATCAGTTGCCTTCTGTTCATTGCTTGCATGTCCAGAGGCAGAGTTCTTTTCCCCAGCTTTCCCAAGTGAAGCAAACCATGATTTTCATTTTTAAATGGCACCAGTCAGTCTGCATCAGTCCAAATTCTTTTTACCTGGTCCCTTAATTAAAAGGCAGGAGAGGTGACAGAAGGTTGTTTTTCTGTGTCAATGTTTCATTTCCTCCCAGCAAGAGAAATGACTTGGCAACTGGTTTCATACCGTGGAGAATTCACAGCCTACACAGTTCAAAAACACTTCCAACATTACTCCTGACCTATGGTCATTTACTACAGAAGAAATCAATAGACTCTCGTTCTGTCTAGTTGGTTTTAACATTAACGTCCTTTTATTTATCTTTGTGCCAAATTGAAAAGATTTGATCTGAGGTGTGGAGCTAGACATTTCATATCTTCTTACTAGTGCCATGTTGTTTGTGGACTAGATAGATTATTGTGGAGAAATGCAGTACAGACTTTATGTGTATGATATTAAGGGGGTAACGTCTAGACAGAGATTGGGCCTCTAGACTTGTGTCTACTAAAAGGATTGATAGAAAAATGAAATCTCTTAGTAAAGCCTTCCTAGAAAACCACATAAGCATTAATGGCTTTATTTACAGCACTAATATTTTAAGCATAACATAATTGTGTCAGCCATTTAGAATAGCAAGTGAGTCAGGACCTGATGCATGACTCCTACAAGCAAAGTCTTGCTGGTGTTTTGGGGTGGGGGAGGCCTTCTTTTTAAAAAAGTACCTCTTAATCTGTTTATGTCATTATCAGAAAGGTCATCAACTATGCCAAGGACTGATATCTTATTCCCAGTTTAACTGCAAATTCTAAATGCTTATGTGGTGTGCAGATTAGCTGCTGAAGAGCAGCCAGGAGTGGCAGGTGAACATGGCAGGGGATATTAGAAGTGACTGGATTTTGGAAATGGGATGGCTTTCTTAAAATAGACCAACAACATGAGTCATAAAGAGATTTCAGGGAAACTTTAACTCCTACTGTTAGATAGTGAAAGGCTAATCCCAAGGCTGAATCCAGAAAACAGCAAGGTTGTGAGTATTGAAAAAATCAGTAGAATAGGCTGTCAGTGGGTTTACACCTTTTACATTGTTGTGCTTTATTAGAGTGTATGAAAATACTTGTTTAGATACAGTAAAACGCATCTTATTGAGTCACATGCTTCATGTTTGGGAGAACAAATCCTGAACAGCCAAAGAAACCATCCTCTATTTCAATAGTTTTGGTTTGTGTGGAAGTGTGGACATTGAAAAAACCTGATATTTCAGGAACCCAAAAAATGCTTTAAGCACATGCTTATATTTTGGAAAGGTTGCAAGAACCTAACAGGAAGCTGCCTATTCAGAGACCAGGTCTTACAAAAGGAAAGCTAAAAATATTTACAAAAGACTAATATGAATAAAATGACTCCCCTAAAAGCCCAATATGAATAAGATGAAAGAGGCAACTTTCTCTAAGGTCAGCATGACCTTAACTTAAATGTCAGTGCAGTAAAACCCATGGCTGACCTTTTCAGAAGGGGACATTGGTTTGGGGTATGTTCAGAGCATTACCTTGGAACCCAAAGTTTAGCACTGCAGCGTGTGGCATCCGAAATCAGCAACTGCATTTGAATCTTGTTCTTATCCTTTGTTCACAAAATTCATTGCAACATAGGGGCTGCTAGATTTTAGTCCTGTTCATCATTATTACTGACTTGTTAACATTTCTCTCTGTAATGAATCTAAGGTTTATTAGTATGACATAACCTGGAAAACATTTTACCTTTTTTTCTTCTCTTGGCAAGAAAATGCTCCCATTCTGGGATGAAAAGATAACACAAATGAAACCAGTCAAGGATCATTACATTTGCTAATCTGAAGTGAGAGATTAATGTTGAACTCTAGACTAGTTCTTAAAAATGCTCCATTTTCAGAACAACATCTGCATCTGCTGAGGTGTGGAGAGAGGCAAAGGATCAACACTGATTTTCCAGCCTCTCTTATGAAATATATGTAGTATATAGTAGTCATGTTTGGCAGCTTAACAATTTAAAGGTTTGAATGTCACTACATCTTTTCCACTGTCACTTTGTTAATATGAGAGTACAAGAAAGCAAGAGAGGTCTCATTAACTATTTCATATTCTTTGTAGTAAGACAAACCTTTGATTCTAACATTTTATTTACAAATATAAAGCTAATTGTAAGGAAAAGGGGTCCTTCTCTCCCTGCTGAACAAGGAAGAGGTGAAATACTTTGAGCCAGCCTGCAAACACATGCTCATTACTAGCTCATGCTCATGACTAGCCAGGTACTGAGCCCAGTAGCTGGCAAACTGAGATGAGATCAAGGCCAGTCCATGAGTGCTTCCTCCTATGCTACTCCTCTAGCTACTCTGCTAGCTGTGTTGTCCAGAACATACACCAGACTTTTCTGATGCAGAGGGTTACAATTCAAAGGCACTCCTGGGATGCCGCATTCCCCCACTGCCGTGCTCTTTGTTAAAGATGGGCTGCCTGAGATCAGCATTGCAGATAACACTCTCATCTGCAGCCTCATGTTACTAGTGCCTAAATTAAACTATGAGACAAAGACATCATCACACAATTGCCCATCACTGCCTCTAGGTCTTGGGTACCCCTAAACGTGCGAACAGGAACTGCAAGGACAGACTGGAAAGTGAATGCAATACTTGTGGCTTGCCAGCCTCATGCCAAATCAGCTCTCTCAGTACAAGCACTGAGGTGAATGAATTTATATATCACAAGCCAAAAAAAAAATCCCAAACCAGAAGAGTTCTTTGGCTAGAAACACAGGTACAGAGGTAAGAAAGAGCAACCAGTATTGCTATTGAAACTTCAGCTCAGAACCAGTGGGCACTTCCTGAAAGTGCGGTTTCTCAATTGGCTTAAAATGATCAAAGCGTGTTTTGCTGCTGGAAAGGGTGTTACTGCTATTTTGCCTGCCTCTGCCCACATTCTTCCATAGCTTCCATGCAAGTCTTTCTTCAAGTTTTGCCACGTGAGACTGAACTGAGATTTAGCATCTCTAATTATCAATCATATCTTTGAAGATTCATAAATTTGATATTTAATCAAAATCACAAATTATAATGCTTCATGTCATAAATTACCTACTGTCTTCCATCTACTCTTCTGTGACTGCTAAAAAAGCTGTTAGCAGGAAAACCTTCTAACTTTCCCAGCACTTCTGTGAGATTTCTCTCCTTCTCTCTTTTTTCCCAAGCAAAACTATTAGAAACAATTCTAAGAGTTTTTGTAAACTAATTAGTATCGTGCAGCTGTGTACTTTGTTTTAGATTTCTTAGGAGATATTTTAGGATGAATGTTTTGAAAAATTGACCAATGGGTTTGGTAGGTGGCTAAGCTCAAGGTCGAGTTACCTCCTGCAGTTTTCTGTGAACATCAAAAGCAAGAAACAAGAAGCAAGAAGCAAGCTACATTCATAGAGCCGTTCTGTATGTTAATAAATAGTTCATTTGCTTTGCCTTATTCACCCTGGACTCCGTGTCGTTGTTAATGGGACACTGCGACACTCTTCAGGAGGCTAATACACTGAAGAATATTAACATTATAGAGACATTAACTAGTTAGAAGAAACAAAATGTACCAGCTACAGTCTAACATTCAACTCAGCACAAGGTAAAGTTTTTATTCACTGTGAAGAAAATACTCTCTGTTGCCTGGGTTCCAGCTTGAAGACATAAATTTCTACATGCTGAAAATCATATATTTAGGTCAGAACGGACCTCTGCTAATCTGGTCTAACCTCCTTCTAAAAGAAGAACTGTTAAAAGTTGTCCTGCTCATGGCTGTGTCCAGCTCTGTTCTGAGTATTTCCAAAAACAGTCTCCACAGCCCCTCTGGGCACCTGTCCCAGTGCCTGGACACCCTCATGGTGATATTTATTCTTCCTTTCATCTAATACCCCTTGCTGCAGCTTGTGCCCATTGCCTCTTGACCTTGCAGTGGTGCTCTTCTGAGAACAGTCTGGATCCACCTCTGTACTGCCCTTCAGGCAACTTCAGGCAGCATTTAGAGACCTGAGCCTTCTCCAAGCTAGACTGCCTCAGGTCCTCACCCTCTCCTAACACGTTGTGTGCCACAATCCACTAATCACAGGTATGATCAGCTGCAAACACACAAAAAAATACCAGATGGTTTGTTTCTAGCTCTTGAATGACAGTTGACATGGAAGTAGACAAATAGCTCTGGATGCAGGTTGAGCACTGCCAGACAGAGGGACACGTGATAATGCAAAGGGACAGTGTGCTCCAGAACATGTTACCCCAGTTCTCTTGTCATCTGCCAACACGATGCCTGTGCCCTTTGCGGTTGTCACCCTTCCCCACAGCAGCTCGCAATGGCAGGAACAGATTTGTGCATGCGCTCATGGAGGAAGCATTTCTTGAGAAACATAGGGTGCATAGTGGCAGATGCTGATGGGAATTTGAGCAGAATGAGACAGAATAGACACAGAACTGCTGGCAGTCTAAAGCTTTTGCTGTGGACAAGCAGTGATCTCCTGGTCCCCTGTCAATAACCTCATTTAACCCCACAGGAACATTAAATATGATAGAACCGGAAAATCCTGAACATCCTCATACGTTTTTGCCTTTAACCTGTTGGTGAGCCTGATTTGATTAATTTTCAAATAAGGCCAGGTTTGCCTTGTATGAGGAGCTAATATGATAACTAAACCTGTTTTCAGCACAAGAGTGCAAATATCTTTTTCACTGTTCTTTCCAAGGCCTCCACACTGTACAAGAGGCATTTAACGTCAGTGTTCCAGAGGGTTCACTGGTAATGATCATGGCTGTGGATAAAAGACTTGTTGGCAAGTAATACTCTGTCACCCACTGTTGTGTCACATCCAATATCTTACATTAAGGAGGCTTTAGGGGAAATAATAATAATTTTGAGGGGAAAAAAAATTAATAGAAGTGGAGGTTTGGCAAAAATAAATGTTTTATCAGGAATGGCCCTTGCCAAACATAACATTTTCTCAGGAGCCAATCTTGGCAAAATGAATGTTTTATCAGGAGCAGAAGTTTGGAAAAAGTAACATTTTATCAGAATTGGAGCCTTAACAGAAAATGCCTTTTTATCAGGCATGAGGACCATGGCAATTTAAGGAGAAAAGCTTGCTGAAAGTGGAGTTTTATCAGGAGTTTTGCTTGAGGAAAATAGTGTTGTATGAAGGGTAGGAACTCTCCAGAAAAAATGGGGTTTTCTGGGGGAGAGGATGGATGAAAATAATGTTTTAATCAGAAGGAAGGGGGGAGGTATGGATTTAGGGAAAGTGGTGTGTTAACAGCTTCTACCTTCCAATATGGGAAGCTTTGCTCCTGGAAAAACATTATTTGCACACTGAGTACTTGCCCTAGCTAAAATGCTGGTTTTGACAAGCTGTGCTGCTGCTAAAATGTTATTTTTGGCAAGCTCACCTCTCAGAAAGATGTTTTTGAAAACTCTCTTCAGAGAGATGTGCAAATTGACTATAATACCTGCAGCAGAGCCAGGTACCTCTGTGAGCCAGGTTTTCATCTGTTTATTAGTTCTCCATGGCCTCCCTTCTGCCTTTTGCTTTATGGTGATGATGTTGATGCACAGCACTTTGGATCCTGAAACACCATTCTGCTTCCAAATGTAGGCCTCCTTCATCATTTTGTTTCCCTCGGCTGCTCACTGACTCGGAGTGGTTGACTCTTCTCCAAGTGTGTGCTATGCACCCTTTCCCATCGGGGCTCTCTCCCCACACCTGGAAGACTCCTTATGCCTGGCTTCTAACTCCTCTAGTCAGCATTTGACACCACTGGAGTTGAGATGTCCCTCAACCCAATGAAGGACCCGGTGGCAAAAGCCACGTCTTCATTGTCTCTTTTTTGGGTTTAAGAGGTCGATCACAAGAGACTGAATCTTTTTTCAAAGTGCGCTCTCACAAAAAGGCACATAAGAGAGGAAGAAAGTGACAGGTTGAGTCATTTCATACAGGTCCATATCTCACCATACCTCAGTCATGCTGCATAATATATTAATCTGCTTCCCTATGGAATTTTGGGCAAGTACCCAAGTCAGGAGTCTCCCACATGTGTTATCTGTGGGTAACACCCCTATGAAGGAACTGGGACCATGCATGCATGTAGGACTACAGTCTATCAACAATTTGTTGCTTGAATATAAAAGATGAGATGGAGAGCATCAATCACCATGACCGGATGGATGGGATTCTCCGTGGGCATTGCCAGAATTTGCACGGCATCATCAAAATCACTCACTGTTTATTTACAATGTTACTGAGCACCAGTGGGAAGTCATGAGAAAGGCTGACTCAATAGCTATTTTTAAGAAAGGTGACAGGTGAGAGCTGGTTACCGCAGGCTGCTCTTGCCCAAACTTCCAGGTACTGTAAGACTTCCAGCAGGAATGAAATGGCTGGCTTTGTTCAGAAGGGAACTGATTTCAACTTGAGCTCTTCTTTTAAGGCTGTAAGATAAATAACGCCGTAAGGAACTGGTGAATAAAAACAAACAAGCATGTGTGATGAAGTATATCAAGTACTACACTTAAAACAGGATATGGGACATGGAAAGCACATGAACAAAACCCCACAGACCTGACCAAGAGGACTGCAGGTTTCTTACTGTCATAAGGAACAATGTCCTCCAATGTTTCAACATTTTCCCAGTGCACATTGGCCTTTAATTCAGGTCCCCATACAAAATTATAAATTAATGTTATTGCATTGCAGTGGTTGTGATTCATTGCAGCTGAAGTCTCTGTTCTATGAGAGATTTATTATTTGTACTATGTTCCCCTGATTGCTGAGTTACTGATGGTTTATCACTGTATCCCCTAGTAAAGTATTCTGCTGGTTTACACTTCAAACTCTACATGTGAGAGAGCTGGCATTGCCTTTTAATGGCAAGAGAATCAGGTAAAATCTGGCAGATATATGTAGCTAGATCTAGGTCCAGGCTTTTAGAAGAAACCCTAGATATCTGAATCCATCTTTTGTGACTACCAACAACAACAGGCAGAGACATCATCCACAAGGCAGGGTAAAGTGGATAGTATCTGCTCTTGGTACTAAGTAGCAGAACAAACTGGGGAGTTGACGGGTTATTGGCTGACTAGGAATGGTTTGGGAAAACTGCATATCTGACTACTGCATTTCACTTCAGGTTTAAATGAATCCCACACACCAAAAAAATTCTTACCCAAATACGTTGACTAAATTTTGTTTTTAACTTGAAACTCTAGGAAACCACTTTCATGGAAATCTATTTGTATGAGGTTTCAACCAGAAGGAGTAAATGCTTTCCAGTTCACTGGACATTTTGCCCAGGTGACGTTAACCCAGATTTACAGCTGTGACATTTCTGCATGCCTGACCCTGCTGGAAAGATTGACTTGGCTCTCCAGGGCACCTCATTCATGCCCTACAAATCCCACTGTAGTACAGCGTTACCATAAGGGCTCTCCTGCAGAGCTGGGATGTTCTCTGCGTGCATTATACAGGTATAAGGTGGCTCTGAAGTAAAGTGCCCTGCCAATTTCAGTTTCAACTCACTCCAAGCTAGAGTATCCCTAGAGTGCACACTGCTCCCCTCCTTGGCTCTGCTCACAGCAGCGCTTACTCTGCACTGCCCTTAAACAGGCAAGAGAGCGACAGGTGCAGCATCCAGAAGGCATCTGCCCTGGATATTTTCTGCTGGGTTTTTTTGGTTATTATAAAATACTTATTAATAACATTGAGCTGCTGTTGTTTCCTTTTCACTTGATTTCCAAAAGATGATTTGTAATATGGTGAGTGTGATCTAGCCCTGTGCATGTATTGAGAGGGACAAGGACTATTTGTTTCAGCTTACACACTTTGCTTGAGCAGAATCAAAGTTGGACTGCTTAACAAAAAAAAAAATAAAAATTATATTCTATGCATAAACCTAATCCCAGTGCCAAGTAGTTTCTGTCTGAAATTGTTTGCAGGGCTTCTTCCTCATGCGGAATCTTCCTGTACATCCCCAGCTGCAGTCCTGTCATAGTCTTCCAGGACACACTGTGACAGAAGGACCCACAAGACCTTAGACCTCCCCACCAGAAATGACTTTCAGGCCGATGCCATGTGTTTATTATAGTAAGCTATGTCATTGACCCCGGGGGGACAAGGGTTTGGCTCCTGGCTATTGAAATTACCACTGATCTCTGTCTAAATAGCTACTGCATTTACAGCTAGGCAGAAGATTTTAACAGCCGTGCAACAACTGAAGGGAGAACTCATAGCAGCTTTTAAAAACACCTGTGATTTCTGTTTTTGAGAACAGCAACAGATAAAAGTTCAGCCTCCCCATCAGAGCTTGTATTTCTCAAACTCTTAGTATTGTAAGAGCCTGCAATGCAAACATCATATTCAGTTCTCTTCCTCTTCCTCATTCAGGCCTTTTTTGTCTTCCCTAGGAAAACCACAGCACAAGGAATATTCATGCCTGGTTTTCACTACCTACATTTCTGTCTGAAGGCAATTGCAATGATACATTTAAACAGCTGGCAGAGATCTTAAAGTGTAGTCTGTAGCTTCAGAAAGCTTTCTTCTCCAGCTTTTGTAAATGCTAGTTTATTTCTGGGATTTTGGTGCACTTTTTGTTTTGTTGTTGTTTTGGTGGTTGGGGGGGTTGTGTTTTGTTGATGGAGGTTTGGTTTTGTGCTTTTTTTGTTGTTTGGTTTGGGGTTTTTTTAAGGAGCTTTAACAAGGAGCCAGGAAACTCCTTCAAGAAGTGGCCTACCATTCTTTGAGAAAGTTCAAGCAGTTTTCAGGCCTAGGATCTACCAGATTTGACTGTTGCACAGTATTTCTGTGATAACCATAACATGCTGTTTAGTAGAAAAATATAGATCTGAGCAATACATATGTATAAGTACATTTCTTGGTGTGCAAAGCACATCTCATGGACTAGATGGTGTTTTCCCTTGAGCCCACTGCAGGCAGCACAGTTTGGTGTTCCTACTCCACAGTCCCACCTCTCCATCCTGAGTGGCAGCCTTGTTGCACTGGGTACAGAAAGGATAGCATTTTTCCCTCCTCCTTTGAGTTTGCCTCTCTTTGGGGCTTTAAGTGAGAGCATTAGTGTTACTGAACTTAGCATTTGGCAGTTTATATATGATAAAGGGGTTATTACACAGTGATCCCTGTATGTTTAGGTCAGCTGTGGCAATCAATCAATGGACACTTTGCTTTTGACAGCACATGCTTCCATAAAAAAAATTCTCTGGCAGAGCCCTGTTAGCTAGTAATGACAGAGTAACCTCTGTCAAGTAATATACTTGATAAATTTTGCATGTGCTGCTGACTGACAGAAGCTCTGGCTTCCTGTCTGACCAGCATACACAGGCATCAAAGAGCACAGAAACCTCTTTCTTCTCCCCAAAAGGAGTGCCTAAAATCCATGTGGGTAGAGTCAGACCTTCCTCTGAGTGGGGAATAAAACAATGCTGCACAAGGGAGAGACACTTTTATGCCTTTACAAAGCCGAACTTGCTCTTTCCCCTTTCCTTGCCTTTCCCTGTCATTCACAATTATCCAAGACTTGCCGGCTTTGCACACTTGGCCGTGCACAACACCCGCCTGTGTGAGTGGTCCAGGCTGAAGGGATAAGTCTCTCCTGTCTCTATCTCTGGGATCTGGCTGCTCGGCTGCCCTTTGTTTAGTCTGGGTGGAGGCAGTAATTGTCTGCAGCTGCTGCTCCTGCTTCCTCGCTTGTCTTGGATAGCTCCGGAGGTACAGCCGCCGTGGGTCCATGGAGGCATCCTGGGGTTTCTGAGCTCGCTGATGCTCACCAGGATGTTGGTGGAGTCCAGCAGGGGACAGCCAGCCTGAGCGGCTGGGGCTGCCACTGGCAAGCCCAGCAGCTTGCTGCTGCTGTCAGTGCAGGTACCCTTGGTGTGCATGGCTGCAGGGAAGGCTCCTTCACCATTCAGACCTCCTTTGACATCTGTCCTGCTGCTGGGTAAAAAGGTCTGCTGGGCTCTCACCTTGCAAGGCCCTGACCATGCGCAGAGAGGCACAAGGAGATTTCTAGCCGGCCACTTCACTGGTGTCTTCTCACCATCATGTCCAGGCCACAGAGCACAGCAGGCTTCAACCCTTCCTCTTTCAAACGCTCCTTCGATACCAGTTTGCATTTCACTATAGATACCAATGGCTTTTTTTACCAGGTTAGGAAAAATTAAATTTCCTTGTGAGCAAGCAGAGCTCATGTGAAAGGGTCTTAAACCCATTTGCTACTTCACTAATCACATGTATCTGTTTGTTTTAGACAGAAGAGATTTTCATAATTTGCTTCCACAGGAGCACAATCTGATTACATGAGATTAAGCCTGACATCCTAACCTTAAATGCATCCATACATAAAGACCATCAAGTTGTAAGATCCCAGCTCCTGCACTTGGCTGCGTAAGGCAGACCCATGAGGGAGTAGCTCACAGCAGCACCCCACTGTCACTTACCACATGGACTAATTGGAGTGTAATTTAAAGTGTTTCCAATTCTCACTTGTCAAAAGGTATTCTTTAGGATGTACCAATCAAAACAACCCTGTTTATGGAAAATGTTATTTAAAACCAACATGTACTGCAATAATAATGGCACAGTTTATCAGCAATTGCAACATCACTCAGTGAAAGCTAGCAAGAATGAGAAAATATAAACCTAGACTCCAACTGCGTGTGTACTTGTGGTCAAACCATTGCATTTAGAAAATGCATTTTAGAAAAGCATTGCATTTAGATTAGCATTTTCTGCCTTCAAGATACTCTTCTAGTTTCCATATAGATATCTACTAATAGCAGCAGGGGTTCCTGTGGGACGACCAAAGCCAAATGTGTACTGAAATAGAGTCCGAAAGACTGTCTAAACATGAATTTTCCATGTCTGTATTTTCAATTTGCTATGAACATACTTTATGCTTTCAAGAAAAATGCAAAATGATGACACAGGCAGTTAAATAATACTCATCATCCATCTGTCATTCATTAGGTAAATGACCACTACAGAACTTATGGTATAATAAATCTTCAAAATACATTCCTGCTTTCTTTCTCTCCAACCTAAACTTGGAAACCATATCAGATATGTTGCATGGAGAGATTTTAATTATGAACAGAAAAGAATATCTCTGGTTAATCAGCATAATGACAAGTGCTAAACTTTGGAAATGTAAGCAATGTAGCAATTCAAACCAGCCTTAAAACTTCCGAGACGCAGAAGATTTAAAAACTAATATTTCTTTTGGTGGGATACAGAAGTCTTGATGAGATCATTTTATATGGTGAAGTATGTGGTTGCACAGAAATATTGCTTCATTTACTCACAATGGGAAACATCATTTTCACTTAGAAAATTTAAAAATTATCATTTCAAGAATATGTTTGAGGGATATTTATAATTGAGGAACATTCATAATCAGTTCAAAAGTAATTTCTGATGGAGACAGATCTTCTGAAAAGACCCATTTCAATCATTTTCCTGCTACATAAAGAGTTCAGTATCTACATGTGATGATTAATTAGCCACATTCCATCTGACTATCCATTTTGTGGAGCTTGAAATAGTGAGGAAGGATTGTTGTAGCTGGACTTAAACTTGCCCGTAGAATATAGGGTTGGGGAAAAAATTCTGGTTTTTTTCTAAAAAGAGTATAAGCGGAATGAATATTTCATCCCCCGTAATTAAAGTTTGTTATTGAGTATGCTCCTATTCTCTCTCCTGCTGCATTTAAAATCTTACAAAAGAAATTCAATTCACTACCAAAATAGTCTTAAGTAATATTTTGAGAGAACTATGAGCTGTTCTTCCCCATCTTCCGCCTGCAAATGTGATTGGAATACAGTTTTAAGCAGGATGAAGGATTAAACAAACAAAAACATAATGAAAAGTGAAAATATACACACTCTGCAAAAGCATGGTCAAATATATTTTGCCTTGTATAAACTTCACCTAGTCTACATGGGTTTTAACATATTTCCATGACTTTAAATAAGAAAACATCTTAAAGCACAGCCCATGGGAAACCCAAGCTTGATTAGTTTTACCTTTTAGTATAGCCTGCAGAGTGTAAAACACAGCACATCAGAATTGAATTTGTCATCTCCAGACCCCACAAGAATTTTAGGAACTAAATTGTTAGGAAGCATCCTGGTACTTCTCTTTGCTTTAATCATAGTAGAAGTTTCAATTTAAACATTCAGGAAATCTCCCTTATTTAAAGCAATCAACTCGTTGCTAACAGGGTCTGGCTTTACTGTGTTTAATTTTTTGGCATCATGCAAAACTTGATTGGTTACAGCCAGTGTGTGAACAGGTCCTCTCCCTCCCCCTTCTCCCTGGAAAATGTAAAATATCCCCAGGTTTTTGCTGCATCCTTATCAGCCCTACACATACGAGTATCTGCTCAAACCAATGAGATATTAGTGCAAAACCTCAATGAAAAGTGCACATAACTAATATAGCCAAGGAAAACCTTGTTGCCAAATAGCTCTCCTACATCTTTCAGCTGCAAAAACTTAGAGTCCAAGTTTTTGTCCAGTTATTTAACTCTCTTGACTGTGCCTCTTCTCATCTGCTTAGTTGTATACCCACAATACTTTTCTAAGATTGCAGCCAACTCTGGATGAAAGGAGAAAGCAGTCACCTTCCCTTCTTCTTTGAGCTGTGGTGTTGGTATTCACAGGAAATAAGTTGCATGCTCAGAGAAAGAACTTTTGGTAAGCACTGAGATGGATATCAGGTCTAGCATTTTAAGATAAGCACTGAAAACTGACCACAAAATGAGCTGTAACTCCCAGCTAAAGACAATCAGTAGGCTGGACCATAAGCAGAATTTAATATGCCACTTCCACGCATACGTCATCTGATAAAGTGTCTACAGTCAAATCCCGTATGGAAACCACAGAATTTTTGGTATCCAGAGAGGTTGATGATGTCTTGGACCAGTGTCCTTCAACTCCGAATTTCACTTACAAGACCCAGGTCTGTGGATGTGTGTCCATCACAGCTTGGGTGAGCTCATGCCAAAAGAGCTCACACTCAGGGTCAGGGAAGGATGCCCTGAACCAGAGAGGTTTGAAGAATACCAGAAGTAAATCAAGTCTGAGCTATCTTCCTGGCATATTTTGCCACAGGACAGGGCAAAAGGTAATGCTACAACACGCAGCTATTCCCAGAAGTGAAAAATCAGGTTGCCCATTAAGTTTTGTGTGCAGCTGTTTGGAGCAGCAAATTCAATATCTCACACAGGAAACCACTGAGCTGCAGGCAACCAAATTACAGCAATTTCATCTTTCCTCTTTCCTTCATGATGCTTTTATTTTTAACAAGAATAAGGATTTTTAAATATTTTTTTACAGCCAACACCCACCCTGTGTTGAATCCCATAGAGAAGAGACAGAGAGTGATAAGCAGACCGTGCTGCTGCTCACAGTGACCATATTATGCTTCTATGACATTTCTTCCTTATTGAGTTTTACTCAGGTGGCAACTAGCTTCAGGCAAATTTTTCTTTTTTTGGGGTAGGGAGGGACAATGAAACAGTTTTATTTTGTGTCAAAATGTTTGGTTTTCTTTTCTTCCATTCGTTTTAGTATGTTTTAATGTGACTTTTCTGACGCTGCCTAGGTAGTTGCCAAGATAGTCTCACAAAGAAGGAAAGATACTGGAGAAGATGTTAGCTGAGAAGTACACTAGCTTTCTGAAGAATACTGCTTCAATTTTATGCAACTAACACTAATTAGAAATGGAACTTAAATGCTCTAGTACTTAGTGTTTACAGTGTTTACAGTGTTTTCAGTGTCTCTGAAAGCTACTTTCTACTACAGGTAGGAAAACTCTCACCTTTTAGTTGTACTGGAATTGCTACAAATGCTGCAACTTATAAAAGAATCAGCAGAATTAATGTTAAGATAATAAAATATCCATAAAATGGTAAATATTGGATTTATGCATATAGTAAGATTTAGGCCCTATATCAGGAAAAGCTTCCATATTGACTGCTTAGGTTTATTTCTTCCGTACCACTTTCCCAGTCTAAAACTGAGCCATCCTTGACACTGCTTTGAACAGGGAATCTGTGCTTATCTGATCACATCAGCTAAAAAGCTGATGTGAAATAGTCAGAACAGCCCTTAGGATTGTACTGAGGAGTTGACATTTCCTGGTGTGAACCTGTACTGCATTTCTCACCTTGCAGCCATTCCCTTGCCTACAGCTGCAGTCTACCAAAACAGAAGTAGTATTATGTATCCTAAGTCCTCTCACACTTGTGGAGTGGAGATGAACCTCCACATAAAGTTCCTACTTTGTGACTCTGCTGACCAGTGTTGCATATAAAGTCCAAAATCAAGAACAAGATGAATTTAGGTTCTTGTTTGCAAGAGGCTTAGCTTCAAATTCTGCTTTCAACAATTTGGTAGCTTGCTATTCTTTATTCTGGATCAGCAGTTTTTGGCCTTTATCTCACTTAGGTAGCCACGTCAAATTGAAAGCTGTGAGTCCGATAGCAAAAACCAAATCTAAGCAGAGGTTATAGACAGGATATGCATTGTATGAGGAATTAAACCAGTATGGAATGAAGATTTGCAGTGTGGTGTTTCTATGAAGAAATATATCCATATTAAATAACTTGAACTTTAGAAAAACCTGGAGTCTTAATGAAAGCTAAAAAATCCCTCACATTGTAAAGACAGAAATCTCTCAACACAAAGGCCTATGAGGTCAAATTCCAATGCTTTCAATAATTATTGTATAAATCTGGATTAAAGTCTTTGAAATCAATGGGCTTGCTTTACTGGCACAACTGTGGAAAAAAATTGACCCACTGAAAAAAAAATGTTAATAAACATCTATCTAGGCAATTTTAAGATGAAAGAAAGGTCTGAGACGTTAGATGCAATCTCTTTTAATGATTAACACACGAGAAGATTTATAGGTTCAAACTTCTAGCTCAGATACTACATTTGGATTCTAGAATAATATCAAGAAATTTATTGCCAATACCCAAACTTTCATAGAATATTGTTCTTAAAGATGCACAGAGAATAGTAAATCATATTTTTAAATTCTTTTGTCATATTCTTTGCTGTACTGAAGAAGTTGTTTCACACATTACATAGGCAACCAGCAAGACACAGTACAGAACATTTGCAGTCTGCAATCATCCAGAAAGGAATGACCAAGTTGAGAAAAAGCAGAGAGAGGGTTAACACAGTGAAGATGCATATTAAAAAACCACAGCATAGCTGAACCATGTTATGTCATTAGAAGGCCTACTGTAATGCTTTTAGATATTTTCTGCCTTTTTAAGGTTTCCTTAAATATGTGTATAAATAAACTGATTTATTTACTGTAAGTTATGTAATAAACATAATTAAAATAAAAATACAAAAATCCATTTTAAACACAAAATAGACTAAACTACTTTAAACAATAATTTTTGTAAATTTTGTTAATTTTTGCTTTTTTGGTTTTCATTTAACCCTTTAGGATAACAGAAGTTTTTCCTACTGTACATGGCTGAATGTGTATTTGCTTGCTAAGAGAAGAGAGAGATTAGAAATTCTGAAGTAACTTAGTAGACTTGTAACTTAAGTAGCTAAGGAGACTTGACTGCCTGCAGAATTTATTTCTCTATGTATTATATCCCTGCTAGAATTAAATTTAAAAATACCCTAACAAAATATACTTTTCCCTTTTGCTCAGATCTGTTTTTTCTTTATTTTCAGCCTGCTGTGGCACACTTAAAGCTAATTTTCATAGACCTTGTTTAAGTTAATTGACCTTGTGGAATTTTCCACTGGCTTCAGGTTGTAGTGCTCAACACCTCCAAAATGCAGGCGCTGAGGGTCTTGCCTGAATTCAGTCATCTTCAACAGTCAGACATGAAAACTCCCTACTATAAAAAGAGAGGCTTTTTAATAGATTAAGTTAGTGAGAAGAGTCATCAACAGTGCAAGTTTCTCAATTCCCTTAAGTGCCAGTAACTGTAGAAGGGGTCTTGAAATCCCAGGATACCAGAGAGTGGAGGATTTCTGCAAGGAGCTGTAGACCTTCTTGCTGGAAACACCATCAGAAACAAATGGGAGGTAGACAGGTTTGTGGAAACAAGGCTGGGGTGGGCATTGCTTTGGTCTAGAGGACAAATCCAGAAAGGGCTATGTCCTAAACATCTGGGGATGGCAATTCCACAAACACTTAAGTTCCTCAAGGGTGTCTTTTCTGACACTGCTTTGGCCATGAGATCTGATCTGTGTGGTTTTCCCTATGTGTTGAACTCAGAAAGCAAAGAATCCAAAAGATGGGGACACCTGAAAAATTTGGGTCATATTTCTCTGAACACTACCTTTGCCCAAGAGGTCCATATACTAATAATTCACTTTGTAGTAAGACAATCTTTATTAAGGTCAAAATAACATTGGAAAAAAAATATAAATCTTTCTCATAGTGAAGAATAATGTCAAGCAGGGGAATAAATATAAAGGGACACATAAATTACAATCACAATATATGTACAAAATCAGCAATACAATATGATTTATGAGTACAGCCTGTGATCCAAGATGCTGGTAGGTCCAACAAGCACATGTAATTATAATAAAGCCAGGTTTTCCAGAGTGGCCTATTTGGAAAACACACGTTATTATTAGGTTGCTAGTGCATTCACTGGATGTAAATCAATCTCTTCACTCTACGTGCTGACAATGGCAGCTCTGGACACAACAAAATTTTAAGATATCAGAGCATCAGCACTCCCACCTGCAGTCTTCATTTATTTATTTGTATGTTTGAGGTTCTGACCAAGACAGCTCCCAAAAATGTTAACTTTCTGCTGTCTCAGTGTGGCTTTCCCCTCATCATACAGCCTTTTCCTTTAGTCCTCCCTCTATTAATTCCTGCTGTTTCACCTATCATTAACTTTCCTTCTGTATCAGACAAAATCACAGTCAGTTTCAAAAGACTTTTACTCCTTTTTTTCATTACTGGCCAGAGAGGTTACAAAGTTTTTAGCTGACAATGAAGCACTGCTGTTTTACTACAATGACACCTTGAGTCCGAGGCGGGGTTGGATCTGGCTTTGACCAACCTGATTTAGTGGAAGGTGCCCCTGCATGTGACTGGGGGGGGTTGGAGCTGGATGATCTTTAAGGTCCTTAGACCAGGTCCAGTCTGTGATTCTATAGAATCATATTCTGTAGAATCTATATTCTGTGTTACGTTTGAGAACAGCTCTGGGGAAGCTCTGTGCCAACAGTCACCCAAGGCAATGATGCAAATTATTTCTAGGAGGTTTTCTTTCAGCGGGGCACAAAAAACTAAAGTTTAGCCTGTTCTGACAACCCATTTTGCCAGGATGAATGTCTTTGGCTTGCTTGAGTCATGAAGTTTTGGCAGGGGGGTTGTGCAAAGATGTGGGAACTGTGTGGACATCTCTTTGTGTCTCATTTTTATAGGCTGGGTTTTCAGGCAAACCACAAAACACATCAGTTAGAGGGTTGAAGCAATTTAGCTATCGTTGGTTTCAATCTCATCTGTACTAGAGGTTTCTTAAATTGCTCTGAATTCCTGCCCAGGGCTTGCAAGTGAAACCAAGCTGTATACAGTTCAGGGGAGCAGTCATGTCACCAGCGTCGCTCCAGTGTGACACAGAGGGCAAATGAGACAAGAGAGCCTGCAGCAACATCCAGGTAGGGATGAACAGGAGGAAGCCCTTGGGCTTGTGCTGATGATTCCCAATAAGTTCATTGATTCAAAATGGAAAAGAAAGAAATTAGAAAGGTCAGCCAGTATTACTACTTTCCTTATTGTTCCATGTCTCTAGAGTGGCGTTATTGTCATCATGTGTTATGGTGAATGAACCCAGTGAATGACTTATGTCATGCCCTAATTAGTGCTTCCAAAGGAGGCTAATTTAATTAAATTACATGACAAAGACATAAAGGGGGCACATCCTTCCCTAATTCAGAACAGTTATGAATTTGATTACTAAAATTTAGAATGGTTTAGAATTCTATGCTTTCATTTTGAAGTTCTGGACAATATCGAAAGTCAACTGTAAAAAATATCAAAAGTCAAATATAAAAGACATTTTCTCATCCAAACAGACCCTCATCTCAGCTTCCAATTGCACATCAAAAGATCTCATAATTTCCTCTCAAAAAAAAATTAAGGTCTTAGGTGTAGAAAACATTCTTTCCCCTCCCCGTGTCCCCATAATCCCCTCACGGCCTGCTCTATCACTGGTTTCCCTGTCCCCCCTGTACCTGGACCAGCTAAGCAAGGCAGGGCAAACTGCAGCAGCTTGTCTTTGGAGGGCTTGATAAGTGACCGTTGGACTTCATCTGCTTTGTTTTGATCCTTTTAATTTTGTTAGAGGCTGTAGTGGATCTCCATCTTATTATTTTAGGAAAAAAGAATTGCTTTTTTGTATTTCCTCTGAAGTTTCACCAATGAAATATGTGAAAGCAGAGTGAATTAATCTGTAGATTGAGCAAACTGATAAAGAAAACTCTTACATTACCTCAAAAAGCTTTGTTTTCTTCCCACTCCACCTTTTTTCTTGTTACATCAAATAAAAAATTTCTTTCTTTCTTCCTTGTTCCTACTTTGGAGTACTTTTGATTATCTTTTGTAAAGGACAGCTGTTTGTTATGCTTTGAAGGTTGCAGTTGGACTTAAGCAGCTTACTCTGCAGAATGAAATGTGAGGATTTTTTTCGGTACATAGACAAGTATTTTATATACTGTGACTTTGGTGGGAGGTTATTTTTTGAAACAGTTCATAAAATGACTGTGTTGTGACCGGAAATTATTTCTAGGAGTCAACTACTAGGTAATCTCTCCCTCCTGCTCTCATTTATATTTTCTTTATAACTTTAGTGAAATTAATACTGCTGAAATAACATATTTTTGGCTTCACTAATAGGAACATAAGAACAAATTAACTGAAGGTCAGTGAAGTTTCACTGTGTTACCCATGGTCAATCTTTCTAGTCTTTGGGTTTCTTTTAATTTCATTGTGGATATTGTGATTTTCTTTACCTTATATTTAAATCTTTCAGCAACACAAGCTGAAGGCAAGGGTACAAAACTTTGAATTCACTCTGAAAAAGGACAGCTTGTTTCCATCTTTCTTTTCCTTTCCAATGATGATGATCTCACTCCTTTTCTGTAGCTGAAAACCACATTTGTGACTACCAATCAATCACAGGCTTTAGGCCAAGTGTCACTCACATCTTCAGCCTTCTACACCACTAATGATCCCTAAAATCCCCCTGGGGTTACAATATTTGCACCTTCACAACTAGATAGCTAAGGAAAACCAAAGCAGGCAAAGCCTGCTGAATTATTCTGGCATTTAAACTACTTTCCAGCACTGAGACTGCAGGCGTATCAGTTCCGCTTAGCAGAACGTCAGTCAGTAATGAAGTTGTCAGTCTCGTGTCAGTGCAATGCACTGAGCTGTCAAAACGCTGTCTGCTGTCTCTTGCTCCTCTCTGCTTCCTTTGTCACTGCTCCTTCGTGTCCTCCGGTTTCCTTCCCACTCTGATGGCCAGGGCAACTCAAGGTAAAGGCTGTTTCAGACACTCCAGCTGTGCTACTGAGAGGTTTAACATCTTCCACCATCCCAGATGGTGAACAGGATGAATACTAACATGATCATATAGCAAAGAAAGAAAGGAAAAACCTCTTGGAATGTTTGTGCATCTGACAGGGGCAAGGAACTTGCACATTATCCATAGTTCTCATTTAGTCAAGATGTGGTCTAGAGCAGTCCTAGCCTCCTATGACATTTTGTAATGCACAAAGGCACAGATGAAACTATCTCTACCAACACAATCTTAATTTATTTTTTTTATTTGGAGCAAAGAAAACCAACACATTTGCATGTGACTTTACCTAATCCTCTGTTAGAGAATTCTAAGGAGCTAATTAAAATTAACACAGGAAATTTTGAGAAAAAGCCAACAGAAAATAAAGCTCCAAGGTTTCAAAAAAAAAAAATAGGAGGAATCTTAACTAAAGGAACTCTGGGTCACTCTGGAGTCATTTAACAGCCGCAAAAACAATTCTGTTTGGTAATTTTTAGCCTTGGAGAGTTACTGTGCTTTGGGAGATGGGAAGCAGAAGAAATGACAAAATCATGTGCTTAAAATTACATAAAAATAAGTGAGCAAGTCTTGAAATGAGAAAGACTCCCTTTCTACCTGCCACGTCCATTGTGACTGCCTAGATATGCTCTTCTGAGAAGGCATCAAAATCCACATGGTTGCTTACCATGGCAAAAAAAGAAACAAAAAAAAGGACACAGACAGATACTTTGCTGTTTGCATTACATCACAAAATCAATTAGAGCTGCTGCAACCCCCTTTGCCCAGGGAAGGATGTATTTCTCTGCAAGTCTTGTTTCCTAGCTTTATTAAACTGTGAATACAAGAATCATGCATGACCTGCAAAGGATATAAGGTCAGCTGGGTTACATCACTTTTGGTATGTGAACCAGCTGTCAAAAATGCAATAACAGTACACTCTGGGAGATTATGGAGCTGGAGAATTCTAACATAGGCAAAGCACAGAGAGTGATTTTTCAAAGAGGTGTGTGCTGTCATCGACGTCGGGGAGCAAAGCACCTAAATTCCATCAGTGGGTTTTGAAAAAATACCTTGTAGCAGCAAGACACATGCAGCCTTCTTAATTAATCCTGTTCATTTAAAAATGGCAACTTTTGAAGGAATTTTTTGATACTTTCAGCTTGGTGAGTAACTGAGTCCTGGTACACAAATTCTCAGGGCTTTTCGGGTCATACCAAGCACTGTCTCCCAACTATTCAGATGTCTGTACTTCTTCTGCCAGTCTAATACTGTAACACACACAGCCAACATCTCACTGCTAGTTTACCCAAAGTGTGTGACAATTTGTGGTGCATTTGCAAACTATTTTGATCATACAAACCCCATGTAACCAAATTAAGAAAATTCCTCCTTAATACTTAACAATTCAGTGTAGTAATAACCATAATAATTATAGCAGAGTGGAGAGTTCAGTGAAAATTAGGTGTGAAAGTAGATAGTAGATGCATTAATTAGGCCAGAACCAGAAAGACTCTTAGGGTCTTGTCACAGGCCAATTATACAATGTCAGCCATTCATCTTCAGTGAGGGAAGTACTTCCAAGTGGGTGCTGGAACTTCAAGATGACTATTCAGAGTTCTGTGTAAGTCTTTGCAATTTGATTTTTGCCACACATTAACCATTGTTTCAGAATGGGTGGTGTTACTTATGACCTAAATCACCCATTTGAAATGGGGCTTGAATTTCTTAATTTGCAATCTGCTTCACCAAGCTGTTTTTTTCGGACTTTCTTCTTGCAAATACAGTAACAGTAAAGACACTGAACAGCATCCCTTAAAGTGTTATGCAACCTCTATTAAAATCCTGATCCTTTAGAGCAATGCATTTTCTGTACACACACATGTATTTCACTAGCAGCTGTTCCCAACTATATTGAAGTCTCTTATTTTCAGGTTTTTCCAACTGCTTTCCCATGCCTTTCTTTTTTTTTCCCTACTGACAACCATGTCACATAAAAATGCTCTCAGATTAGGTTTTAATGGCTTTGAAATGTATCGTAAGAGTGAAAAAAAAAAAGCATTTCAAGAGACTGATTTGTTTCTTATGTTAGTCTGGTATTTTTGGCAAACAAGTTATGAAAAAACCAACCATGAATCTTTGAATTTTTTTGTTGTGTGAATGACAAAATACCAACCTCTACAAAAAGTACATAATTTTTGAAAAAAAATATTTCTGCTACAAAATGGAGATAGAAGACTGTGTGTAGGTAGAAGTGTGTATGATGAATTCAGTTTTTAGTATGAAAACTGTGCATCTTTATCAGAGTATTCAGTTTAGAAACTGCATGAATCAATAAATGAACATTGTTACCCCACTAATGATTTCTCACTACAAAAGCAGCAGCAGGAAGAGAAATGCCGAGTACTTTACCAGCATCAACGTGTTAGAGGTTTCAGGTCCTCCATTTGAATGAATGAATGATAATAAAACATAAGGCATTAGTCATACCAACTACCTTGTAAATACCATGTAGAATCAATTGCTGGAAACTCTGGTAAATACTATGAACAAGAAATATATTTGCAGAAATTAGACTGATTTACTGGTGGAAAGATGGGCTACAGTTGTAGGTATTCTTTTCAAAGGATCATTCAACCAGCTGTGCCCTGTACATATTCAATATTAGCATATATCACTAATGTGTACATATAACAATGAGGTGTACTTTGGAGAAAAATGAAGTTTTATAACACGTTTGCTGTTCAGTTTTCTTCATCAAATTGTGAATCACTAAATCACTAAATGTGATTCACTCATTTCAAGCTCCCTCTCTTCACTAGAAATATTTGGATTATTTCAGCCTATTTCCCAGCAGTAGTGATATTCCAACCAGGATTTGTGAGACTGTAAAAAGTAACTAAGAAAAGTAAATGTAATGGCAGATGAACTAATTTTACTGTGCAGAAATTCTGTATTAGAAGATTTTGAGAAAAGATCCAAATATCAGAAAACAGTAAGATTGCTATTACTGTATCAGTAAGACAGAAAACATATCCAGATCATAGTGCTGTTTATCATGAAAAAGCAAGATTGATTTGAGAAACTCAAGATGGAGAGTTTCACCGCAGAACCATGGAGATTTTTTTCCAAGTACTTTCAAACATACTTTCCTGACAAACCGAATTATATTTTTCTTATTTTCATGTTATTCTTTCTCTTTGTTCTCTCTTCCATTGTCACAGTATCTCCACTTTCTTTAGTGTCATCACTTTTTCAGCATTTGCAATATATTATCATGTCCCCTCGTTAATAATCACCTAGACATAAAACACTGGCAGTATTTTAGCAGTGTCCAAAGTTTCTCACTGTAGGAATACTCCCAGCTTCTTTCACCAAGAAAAAAACTTCAGGTCTTAACTCTGGGTTTGGCTTCCAAATCCTCTTGCCTTGTCACAGCTTTCAGAAGTGCAAATACCTACGGTAAATATTTCAGTATTTCAGTAGTGCAAATACCAATTGTAAGTACCACCTTCATAATGATAAAAAATTGAAGTCTTTAAACAGAGATGTTTCAGACTGGCCTCCAAATTACATGTCTCTGACAATATTTTTCAGCAGACAATAAATTCAGTGAAATATGTGAGCGTTATTTGTACAGTGAGAAGTTTAGTGTCCAATTATGAGATTGCTTTTGGCCAAAATATAGGGAAAAATACAGTGTGTTAAAGCACTGAAAAGTTTTTTGCATGGTATTTTTATTTTCTGAATTCCCCCAATATTTAAAACAACCATCAAGGAAGAAGAAGAAAAAAGATTGCATTATCCTGGAAATGATAGAGAGATGAGCTGAAGAAAACTTTTAAGGTTTCTTATCTAAGTAATGTGAGACAAACAGCTGAGATACAGTCCTCGAGTTCCCAAAGGAGGCCTGATCTAGTGTCTGTGTATATCTCTTGCATCTGAGTGCCTCAACAGCAGGAATGTGTTGATCTTCAAAGTTCCTGTGGGAAAGAGGAGTATTACTGCCCCTCTTTACAGAAGGGATGGTGGGGCAGTGGCTCCTGGTTCACAAATTCTGCTAGTGATGGAAAAGCATCGGTCCTTCCTTCCTCTCATCCCACATCATCACTGCCCTTCTCTGTGTGTCAGCAGAAGCGTTCATGCCACCATCAATCAAATCCTGAAATGGAGATGTTCCTGTGTTAAAAATGAAGTATTTTCTTCTTTTGTGGAGGAGGAGACAGCTGAAACAGACCTAGCACTTGCATGCCCTGCCTGGTGTCCTGGTGTAGCACCTCTGCTGACTGAATTGCTGCTTTTGGTGGCAGCTCTGGACCTCCTTAGCACAGAAAATCCTGTGCTAAATCCCGTGTGAGACTCCAAAGTGCTTTGAGCAAAGATGACTCTGGTAAAGCAAGGAAGCTGCAGCTGCAGGTCCCAAACTTCAGGCAGTAACTATAGGCTGCATTAGCCTTCCTTTCAGTGCTGAGCTGGGAATTACCCTAACTTAAAGTATAAGTTTCTAGAGCTACAAAGCATCCAACAGTAGCCAGCAAAAATTTATTAAGTGCATAGGTAATATGAGTAATCTTATTAACATCCTTCCAGGACTAACTCTCATATTACTGAATTTACTGTATGCCAATAATATTTAAACAAAGATCTTTAGCTGATCCATCTTTTATTTTGTTTGCAAAAATAAAAATTTTAAAAAAACCCCAAAGGACAAAGGGGAAAATAGACCCCATTATAGGAATTGTCACTGGAACAGTTTAAAAATAATTGAATGTGTAGCTGCGAGTGTAGCCTACAATGTAAATTAGCAGCAGTTATAATATTTCTTCTCTTTAGGGAAGATAGAAGGGTGGGCTGGAATGAAGGCAGTATATACCTGCCAGCATTTTGTTGGCACACACATATACAGAAACATCTTTTCCATCTTATCCTGAAACTGTGGGCATTTGGGAAGAGTGACTTGGCCATATAACAGCCCCCTGTAACAGTATGTCTTCAGAGTGGAGTTATTTTTTGACTTACTTCAGCTCTGCATTTTACTCCATTTGTCATGCCCACACACAAACTCTGATGCTGTCAGTCTCTGAAGGATGATGAAACTGGAAAGAGAAGTTAGAGACAGCTTTTCACCCTCATTCAGTGGTCTCATTTTCCCTGTTTACTGGTGAGGACCTAGCTCAGAGGAACAGAGGTTTTTCAGAAACAGCTAGACCTTGTAGAGGTGTCACATTTATTCCTTGGTTGTTGGCAAGTGACCTTAAGCTAGAGGACCCCTCTCCAAGGCCATGCCATGCTCATTACTACCCACTCTTTGTTGCTACAGATCCAGGTAATGTCACAGATTATTTCATTATTATTTAATTGATAATTTCCTTGAAGTGATTATGGTTGGGCTATGTTCAAAAGGTGCTCAGGGTCTGAGACCAAATGACTTGATTTGAGACAACTCCATGTACTGCAGAGAGAAAGGACTAGGTGAGATGCCCTGTGAAGGCCAACAGAAACACCCAAGGGAGCACCAAGATAATGATGATTCATTAGCCCAGAATAGCTTGGCAGTCTGGCTCCTTGCACCTCATCTCAGTAAAAGCTGGTACTCAAAGCTGAGGGTCAATATACAGCCTGACTCTGCAGTGAAGACATGCTTAATGGGGCTATTACATTTTCCACATAAGGGAAATCCACCACTATTTATATCCAGCTTAGTACTTTGGATTCAGGCAGAATGCTTCTGAAACTACATCCATCCAATATTAATAGCATCTGTCTCTCAGATTAACTATCACATTGTGTTTTTATTTAAACATCATCACTGAGCAATCACTCACTAAATTATTTAAAGGAAACAACAAAAAATTGTTTTAGGGTCACAAGAAGGATGTCAGTGAGCCGGTATTACTAAGCATTTTAGAACCTGGAAGATTTCATTTTAAGGAACTGTAATAATGCCTTTCTTTGGCACATGTAATTCTATATTTTATATTTATGAAGATGGACATTTCTGAAGTGTTTAATGAGCAGCAATATAGTTCCTCAGTTTAAATGCAGAGCCTTATACTATTTTTAATATTATCCAGTAAGTAACTCAGTGCCATATGCTTGAGTAGTTTGACTGCCAAAGAATGCAGCAAGTTGCTTTGGAGGCTGCCTCCACACCCCAGCCAAAACCATGTTTGTGGTACAGTGCTATTGATGTCCTACCAGTGTGGAGCTTAAAAATGGCCCCACAGAGAAGTTATGCAGAGGTTCTTATAACTCCATTGAACAGGATGTGGCTTGGACCCATGCATGGAATCGAGGCAAAGCTTAAATACTAGACATGCTACACTGGAAAAAGACAGTACAATCTGGCAAACAGTGAGGTGCTTACTCCACTTGGTTGCCAGATGACCTCTGCTCCCCAAAGCATAAGCCACCTTCTTAACTTTCATGCACCATCCTAGGGTACATTAAATATTTTAGACTGGGAAATGGCAAGAGAGCCAGTCTACTTCTAACTTCTGCTGCCTCCCTCTCATCTTAGGCAGGTATAGGTGACTGAGCTAGAAATATATGCATGAAGGTTAGAGAATAGGAAAAGACAAAAAGAAATTATCATCAGCAATAAAGTGTGAACATGAACAGAAATTGAAGAGATCTGTTGGTTGCACACATACCTTTACTTTGTTGTCCTGCTGTGCATTACATTGGCTATTTAGTACAACGTTTACCTCTTATGTTCAGAATGCAAATCTTTTCTCTTTTTAATTGTTTGTCATACTTGCTCAAGATTAAGCTCTCATTTTGCACTGACTGGATTGCTTCCATAAACTGTAACAAGTAAGCACTTGTATTCCCATCTTATTTTTTTAACACCATGCAGAATAGTCCTGTTGTCTGGAAATCATGAGGATCTGTAAAAAATTCCAGTGTTTTCATTCACCATACGGGTACCCATTGATCATGCCAGCACTAATGGGAGCCTCAATAATCTAAAAACCAGACCCCAAGATGCGTACCAGGACCTCCTTAAGGTGCAGTTCCCACGGCACTGTCATCTCGTGAGGACTGCGAAAATCAAGAGACTCATTAGAACAAGAAATTGCTACATTTCTAAATCAGTTCATTTTGTTGTAGTAGTGCTGATTTGATGGTAAAAGTGCGATGTGATGAGGACTCTGAGCTCAAAGCCTTGTGGTGCTTTTCTGGCTGCAATAACTGGTCTGTAAAAAGACGAATACTCTCTACAGACTTTGCTTTTGTAAAATGAAGACAGATAAAAATATTTTCTCCCCTTCCACAAAGCAGCTGAACCTCCTGTGCTTAATATGACAGAAAACAACAATTAAAATAAAATTTACCTCACACATAGACCAGTCGTAACCTATTCGGATATTTTCTATACAATTTAATATTTTCAGCCTAAAAAAAATAATGGTTGAGAAGGGACATAAATGGAAACAAAGGAGCAACAAATCTGAAACAGATGTTAGGAAGCACTCCCAGCACAGGAGAGCTGATGTGCTGAAAAGCTACCTGGGGGCAGGACATTAAAAGACGCCTCTCAAGAAAGCCTGTGAGGAAGAGCAGAACAATGGAGGAAGGCTTGATTCAGATACCTCCTTGTCCTCTACACCTCTTACTCCACCACCTCAGGGAATTCTGCTTTTCTTACACAGCACGATTCTGTGGCCCATTCAAGCCCACTTTAAAACAGAAGCAAAAACGTGAGGGAGAATTTTTGAGCGAATTTCAGGTTAAAAGAGTAAGGAGGAGTAAACCGGATATGGACAGAAGGATTTACCACAAGATGGAATTATGTCCTCTATGCCAGTACACATAAGTTAAAGCTGTTGCTCTGTCACAGTTCATGAAAAGGTGTTAGAGAGAGGGAGAGCTGAATTCCACTGTCATAGAAGATATGCGTGTAAGCTAGATTGTAGGCCAGTTCTTTACGAAGAACAGTGGAAAACTACGGAATAACTGTGGAAAACAATTTATTCACAATGTTGAGATGGAATAGGGTCCCCAGAGTTCCCTGCCTTCACAAGCTACCTAAATCCAGGCTGCAGTCCAACCAAAAATTAATTAGTATTTTCAGTATGTCCCAAGCTCCATCAAGTTGCCTGTAAATATAGTGAAGGTGTGGAGAAGGATGCGGGAACAAATGGAACAAGCCCTAAATAAACAAAAAACTAAGCAAGCCAATAAGCCTACCAAAGTAAAAACAAGTTAACATGCAATGCCCTAAATCTGCTCTCTTGAGCAGGTTGATCAGTGATCTCCAGTTTTTCATGTTTGGTGCCACATGGTGTATGTAAGCCATGACAAGACTCTAAGGAATCAGGGAAGCTGGAGTCTGGCTGGCATATGAAATCATTCCTGAAGTGCCACTGCCTGTGACATGAGGGATTGTTCCAACGTCTTTGCTTGCCTTCAGGACCTTTTTCTGACAGGTGCAGCAGATGAACTTCTCTTACAGCCTTCCTTGCGAGCACGAGACCAACCCGCCACCAGTCCCGGATGCCAGATGACGGAGGAAGGTGGCTTTGCTCATACTCACAGGACTCATGGCATTCTTGTGAATGAGCAGCAGGGACCTCCTCTTCTGCAGAGGGAACTGCTGAATGCTCTGATTTACTGTCACCGTGGGATCGGGAGCAGGAAAAGCATGAGCTTCCCAGTCTTCCTCTGTCCTGACACATAAACTCCACAGTGCCCTCTGGGATGAGAACCACCCTGAATTGCTGGGCAAAATGCTATAGCTGGGACTGGAAATCTGTTGCATCTCTGGAGTTGTTTATGTGCCCAAAATCCCGCAGTGGCATGACTGATTCAAATAGGGGATTAGCTCCAGCTCAAATTGTATCTCTCATGGGAGAAGGCACAGGGGCTGCTGAGCCAGGTTGGCCAGGGCAGTGGGAGTCACGACTCTGGTCTGAGGTGGGTGGAAGGGAGCCAGCACCAGCCTGCAGGACCTTCATTCTTCTTCCCCTCACCAGTTCCTGACCTTCATCCCAGAGAGAGGCAGAAATCGTTCTGGTGTCTGAGAGGCAGCTAAGTCAGACTGCAGAGAGCAGGCTTATGTAATGGTACATGGAAATGCTTCATAGTTCAGCTGTTTAAAAGGTTGCAATGAAAGGGACAAGGCTGTGTAAGGACAGATAACTGCACTCCTCAATAGGTTGTGAGGCTGGTTTAATGAATGGTGTATCTGTTCCCCAGTTTCTGTTAGTTGCTGGAGTTGTGACTTTAAAAAGAATATGCACAAAGTGTTAATGACAATTTTTTCACTTGCTTTTTTGACAAAGACTTAAAACCAAGGATTTTTTTTTTTAGAGGGGAAGATATTGAAGATTCATTAAGTGAGTTTTCTGCTTAAAAATCACTTGCACCAGAGGCAGAAAAGGAAGGAAAATGCCTATATTTTCTAGCTAGGAATAATATCCCTAACTACAGAAGAAATCCAGAAAGAAGGGTTTAGTCCTCAGAAGACAAAAGCCCATTGTTGTGGTTTCAGTCATAGGGAAATAATGCACACACACACAAAAAATCTTTCATCACAACCTCAGCACATCTTGGATGTAAGAAGCAACATTTGTTATTTAAATGTTTTGCAGCATTTTACAGATTTCCCCTGTCCTTCCTGAGACCCTTCTGAGTTAAAATAATGGCTCATTATTTGGGCAGAAAAGCACTCCTGAAGAGTGTTTTCTTTGGTTTTGCTCATGAATTACTGATGGAAATGAACAGCTGACAAATTAAGTCACCCTGGTAGTTGGGGTAAAAAAAAAAGCCTTCAACTTCAAGATCTGTTTACATGTCTTTAGAAAGGGAGTGGCTTCTCTCTACTGTTGTATACCAACCTTGGTTCACTCTTCATCAGCTGCATTTGTACTTTAGGATTCATCTGCACTGAAAAAAAGAGTGACGGAAAAGCTAAAGATATTGAGTGATCTGGTTACAACATTATTTTTTTTCATAACTTTTTAAACATAGCTTTGTACCATAGCATGGACTAGAGCTAACCTGGTTGTAGCTTTGAGGCTGTAATTGAAGGTCTTTTCTACAGTAAAATACTGAAGCTATGCTTTACTCATGCTATGGAAATAGCAGCTGCATTAACCTATGTGGGTGTTGTTGTTTAAAGACCAAACAGGTTCGATTCATGTGCTGGATGAAATGCAAAGTTTTGGTAACACAAGCCTACAGCTTGTGTCATATATATATATATAATATATATATATTCAAATAAATGACAATGTTTGATGCTGGTGATATGTATTTGCAGTTGTTTTCAGTAGGAGTTAGTTTTTGAGGGACCACAAAGGAGCAATAGTGAGACACTGAACTCAGCCTGAAGGTAAACTAATGCCATACATATACTTCTTTTTCTTTTCCTCACTACTTCTGAAATTCAATAAATGACTCATCATTAGCAGATATTAAGAACTGTTACAAAGGATACAATCATCTGGCGAGGCTGGCAAGTGTGCAGTTGAGCCATCAAATAGCACTGAAGCAGGTCATTTCTAACAGAAGCGTGGATCAGAGGCAAGCTCTGTTGCGACAAAGGATTTAACCCTTTGAAGTGTCTCATCTTCCCTTTCCCAAAAATGAGCCTGAAATTTAAATGAACCCAAATTCACTGCTATTAATGACAGGCTAGATTTGGAAAAATTCTGAAATATTTTTGGTTTTAGCCTTTGCATTTATCACAAATTTATATTTCCCACTGTGAGATTTAGTCCTTCCGCTATAAAATAAGATACCATGGTAAAGAAAGAGGAAAAGAAAGAAAGAAAAAAAGGTTTCCTGAACTCATGGTATTCCCAGAGGACATCTCAGCATCAGCTGGAAAGTTTCATAAGCTGTCCATGACCATCAGAGAGTAGAGGCTCATTTGAGCTGTGGGTTCGGTGAGTCAATCTGCTCACACTTCATCAGGAGTGTCAGGGGATCCTGATAAAATGATAACGACACTGTGCACTGGGAAGAGGAGAACATAAATAAGCTACTTAATTCCATTTGTTTTAGCATTTCTTTTCATCCATATGCTTGAATCATATCACACCAGCCCAGACTTCATACTCAGAGTGTTCCTCTGAATTGGATTAGATAATATATTGAAAGCGGTATTTCTTGAAGTGCCTTTGGGTTTTGTGTGTGTGTGTGTGTGTGTATGCATTATTTCCCTGTGATTGCTTTTGTATATGCAGAAAACAATTAAACAATGTTTCTCCCAGTCACTTTGCTAGAAAGCAAAGTCATTCCCTGAGAGTCATTTACTATAAAAGCTTGTGATGAATAGACAAATTTATGTGTAAAAATCTAGGAGTATTATGGAAGAGATATGAGTTACCATTTTATTTTGATGCAACAGACAGCACTAAGTAAGCAGTCAGCGGGTGGAGCATGGCTCCATGTTAAATGAAAGCTTTGTGATAACTCTTCTTTCCCACTGGGAAGGACACTACGGACAGCCACCAGCCCTCACACTGCTCTGAGCTGCTGAGGAGTGGGCAGCACGGGAAACACGGCACCTCTCCAAACACACAGGAGACTACAGACACAACTTGCTTTAGCTTCAGAGAAAGGGATCTGGCTCTTTTTGGCTTGTCTCGATGGTAAGTATTAAAGGTAAAACTACCCCAGGGAAAGATTGTGTCCTTCAGCACCATGAGCTATGTTCCTCTCAGCCGTCATAGCAAAGCAGACATGTTGCCCATACTTCTTACTCTGAATAAGCAAGCTGCTCACCATGGAAGGCTTGTTTTTCTGAGATATCTGTGAAGTATCTGATGTTCTTCCAGTACTCATGAATTCCATGTTCTTCCATGCTCATGAATTAACAGTAGTAATTTTGATTTCCTTCTCTTTACTGCTGGCGACCAAATGCTTCCATACAGACAGGTATGATACTGTGTACTTGATGGCTTATATATTGAATAAGTATCTGCAGATCCAATACTCTGAACATTGCTTACTACTCTCATTTACTTGGCCCAAGTTTTTTCATGCGTTATTTCATAAATTCATATTATACTACTGCCTGCTGGACAGCTCTGGCCCATGTCATGGCCATATCCTGGCGAGCTGCTCTTTCCTCCCATGCAGTGCATAACCAAGCAGTGCAGTCAGTGAGAGGGAGCAAGGGTCAAGCATATTGCCCTTGGTCCATGTACTTGGAACTGACACTGACCTTGGAAAACAGAGGAAAGAAAAAAATAGGAATATTTTTTTTCTCACTCCCAGAACTGTTCCATAATTGTGCAGTTGCTAGATCAGATGCAAAGGGAAATTTTGGAAAATGAAGTTGGGGATCCCAGAAAAAGTGGGGCCATTCCTTTTGGGTAGCAGCCCATAGTTAGATCAAATTATGCTGATCATGAAACTGTATCCTTAGACAGGAACCCACAGCTGCAATTGCACAGAGAGTCCTGGAGCATGCGCAGAGCAACTGGAATATTCTGGAAATGCAACAGGGAAAATTCAGGAGTTCACAGCTGAGCATGTGCAAAGTGAAGTGAGTCAAAGGTCTGAAAGTTGGTATCACTTTGGAAGGATTTCCTGAGGAAGCCAAAATTAAGCACACCTCTAAGGCAAACCACATTCTATCACATTTCAAACTCTTCTTCCAAAGCATGGGACAATATATTGGTCAAAAAGAAATTTTTGCCTAAAGAGTAGCTGAAGAAAAACTGAATTTTTTCACTGCCGCTTCCTGGGAACTCTCATCCTGATTTTATCTATTAACATGGAAAATTTTATCTGGAACAATTCAGTTTAGGCAACAGAAGGTTGTAGAGAGAGAAGTGGTGGCCCATCTACCTGCTTCCAGGTTTCAGATGCCACCTGCCCCTTGTGCTGTGGTTTCTGGTTACCACTGGCTCAGGACTCTCAAGCTCCTAGAGGCCAAGAACCTCAATGGGAATAGCATGTTACCCTGACAAGTCCTTCTCTTCCCCTTCAGGCAATGAACCAAGACTCACAGAAAATCAGCTTTTGTCAGGCTTTAAATTTACGGCAATTCAATTTTTTGTCATCTTTCTCAGTTCATCATGTCATGCATCTCCATTCATCATCTTCTAAGGCACCAGTCTAATACTATTTGATTGTGACCATGTAGATCTGTAGTGATGGAATCATAGAGCCATAGAATGTTTAGCTTGGGAAAAATCCTTTAAGATCATTGAGTCCAACTGCAAACCTAACAGGGCCAAGTCCATGAACAAGCCATGTCACCAAGTGCCACATCTGCAAGTCTTTCACATCCCTCCAGGGGTGGTGACTCAACCATCTCCCTGGACAGCCTTTATCAATGCTTGACAACCCTTTAAGTGAAGAATCTTTCCCTAACATCCAGTCTAAACCTCCCTTGTCACAATTTGAGGCTGTTTCCTCTTGTTCTGTTGCTTTTTACTCGGGAGAGGAGGCTGACCCCCACCTGGCTACAACTCCTTTCAGATAGCTGTAGAGGGTGCTCCTCACAGGACTTGTGCTCCAGACCCTTCACCAGCTCCGTTGCCCTTCTCTGGACACTCTCCAGCACCTCAGTGTCTTCCTGATAGTGAGGGGCTCAAAACTGTACAGAGGAAGCAAAGTGTGGCCTCACCAGTGCTGAGTACAGAGGAACAATCACTGCCCAGTCCTGCTGGCCACACTATTGCTGATACAGGTCAGGATGCCATTGGCCTTCTTGGCCACTTGGACACGCTGCTGGCTCATGTTCTATGTGGTTTTCTGATGGGCAACTTTCCAGTCACTCTGCCCAAAGCCTGTAGCACTGTGTAGGATTGTTCTGACCCAAGTGCAGAATCCAACACTTACCTCTACTGAACCAAGTATTGCCTTTTAATACCGTTAAAATTATTTTAATTAAATGGAATAAAACACTCTCCAAGGATCTACACATTGGTTCTTTAAAACACGGAGGTATGCTGGAAAGTTTTACTATTTTGTATTGAAATCGTAATATGGAGCCTGTTGCATTCTCTCTCACAAGATACAGTTAGTTTCCCATTCAGCCTCTAACCCTCCCAGTCTCATTAGTATACTGCATTTGATTTCATAAGCAACAGCTACAGCTGCTCATTTTATGCTCAAAGTATTCCTCCCAGCAGCTAGGGCCTGCAAAATAAATGCAAAGGCCTTCCCTTGAGTATGAACACACTGAAATGGAATCACAGCTCAGTGGAAGGAAACAGGACTTTCGCACTTTTTCAGGATTTTAACAGATATTGGCCATGGCTGACCTAGAAGGCGTGGTAGGACCAAGGCAGGGAGAGGCACTCTGTTCCCCAACTCCTCTCTCCCTTCTTCCTGCAGTTCTTTCCTCAAAACACTGCTAGACTTGTGTGACTCAAATATTTTGGTGTCCTAATAGTATAAAGACAATTGTTTTGATGCCATTCTTTTCTTCCAGTCTGAATGGAGCAATGCAAAAAGAAACTCAGGAAAGGGGATCCAGAAAAAGATGATGAACCATCACCAAATGCCAACTGTCCTGCTCTCACTTACAGTAGGATTCCTTTATGCCATCCTGCATGTAGAGTGAATACACTTGTACAGAGAAAAGAAATTTCATGGGAACAGAGTTCAGGTGATTGCTCCTCATATTTTCACTAAAGCATGGTTAAATCACATTTTGTAATGTGATTTATAAGAGCCCAGTCTCTTATATGTCTATTCAGATAAGTACCATGTTATAAATTATTAGGATCTTACCCGCTCACCTCTTAACTAGTTCAAGGAAAAAAAAGGCATATTTTTTAAATGGTGTTTCTCACTGTAAGGGCTCTGTGACTGGTCATCACAGAACTCTGGAGTAACACGCTGCATGATACAAATCTAGATGAAAAAATATATGGGCAGCAGGCTAGAGGAATCAAATGCATTGCAAGAACAATGTGGATAAATGCTATTTCTACAGAAAACATAGCAGGTGAATTTGCCTTAATTAATGATAAATTAGAACTGAGGACAGAGCCAACATCAGTTGCGAAGTTTCTAAGCATACAATAATTTTTTTTTTTTTGGAACAGAAAAACCACTTAAAATTCAGTGCTTGTTCTGCTGTTGGAATGATGAAAGACTGTGAAATACAAGCATGCAGACTTTAGGATGTCTGTAGGTACTGCTGTGATTTGAACACCCTGCTGCTAAGTGTACCAAAATCCCACAGAGCTCTGTAATGGTTCTACATAGTCCATGTCTAGTGTCTGTAGTCCTTGGCAAATTTAGCACTGGTATATTCCTAGTATGCAGACTGAGGTTTCAAATTGCTGACGAGGCCTTCTGCTTCTTTAAATGTGGTATTAAAAGTACCTTAGAAGTCTGAGCAATATCACCCTTTTTTTGGTTTGTCCATTCATCATAATATTGTGGCAAGGTTTCTTAGGTAAACTTGATTGACAGACACCCATCTTTATCCTCTGCATGGCTGGAGGTCAGCACTGGTGGAAGGTAATGCTTTTTTAATTAGCTGCTAGGGTATTACATTTCCTTTGTGTGGATTGCATATTGCATTCCTGTGAGTCACTATCTGAAGAGATGGTCTTTGCATTCACTGTTAAACATCACACAGACAAGGGGAGAAGATTTGTAAAAGATTCATATCAAAGATGTTTATAAAAAGTCTTGGATCTAGACAGCCTCCAGGTTTTCCAGAAGTCACTGTAAGAAAAGAAAAACAGTAGAATTAAAATGATGACAGAACCAAATCCAAAGACACTCTTTGCAGTCACAAAGCCAAAATACTGGCCATACATTGTGGATGTCATCTCAAGTCCTTCACAGATATGACTCCTCAGTTAGAATCAAAAAAGGATCAAAAACATTCTGTGCAGATAGGGACAAGAAATCATCTGTTCAAGATGACAGCAATCTATAGAATACCTTTGTAACTGGATTTATGTTTACCTAAAATCACCCTGTGGAAAAAGAGATTGTGGCAAGAACTCTAAAAATTTCCAGCAATCCTCTAATAATGTACAGCTATTTGTTTGAGGAAAACAGAGTACATGTGAATATTTATACAAGACTGTTTCTAATAAGCTTAGAGTAGACTAGAGGTGAAAGGAAATTGCAGAAGAAATGGAAAGACAGGGCTTCCATGCAGGTTCCACACAGGTGGGCAACACATTCTCCATGCCCTAAAATTTATCTAGAGTCATTTGTCATCATGCAAAGTAAACATATGCAAAGTTCTGCTACCAGGACTAAGCTAGGCCTGTGGCAAAGATTCTTGTGAGACTCCAAAACTCAGAGACTTCCTTAGTAGTAGTCAGCCTGCTGCAGTTTAAGGAGCAGTAGCAGATCACTAGGGGCACCTAGTATTGAGAATACTCTTCAAAATGGGGCTCACCAGAACCAGTTCACTTAATATAGGAATGAATGCAACAGCAACATTTTTTGCAAAAATGTCCCCTTTCTTTTCTGGTTGGAACTTCCACCTATAAAATGTTATCATAACTAAGTGCTTGCTCCTGGAACTAATTCAGTAAAGCTCTCTCTCAGGCAGGGACTCATTTACACTTAGATTATCCCTGCAATTCAGAAAAAGTGGAACAAAATGAGACCATACATTCTGTGCACATAAACAGTGAGATCTGGCCTCAGTCCAGGTGGTGTTATATCCCATAGCACGCAGAAGTATGTGCATATGTTAGGTGTAAACATTCATAAATATCCTTCCGTCTTCTCTTCAATAAGCTGACTCTCTAAGTGTTTTCACTTAAACTGGGGAATTGCTACTTGGAATAACACTTCCGAAGATAATGTCCCAGTGAGAGGCAGAGGCATAGGCTGATGGTAAATCTTGCTTACACACAAATTGGTCTGTATGTAAAGGAAAGGGCATTGCAGACAGGACTGGAAACACTCTGAACTCTAGCTAGGTCCCGGTGGTCTCAGCCAACTTAGTAGCTACCTTGCAGAAGACTAAACAAAAACGTGTAGCAGTGTCCAGGATAATCAAATAATGATGCAAATAGATTATTTTGAATCAAATATCCAAGGTGCTCAGATAAGTTTGTAAATTGCTCTGTTTTTCTGAGCATATTCTATGTGAATAATGTTGTGTGTTATGTGTCATGTGGGAAGACAAACTTCTGTAAAATATTACAGTTTTATCTGAAGTTGAATCTGTTGTCTCACATTTTCCTCTTTTTACACATGTACACACAGAGTCATAATCCTTATTAGCAGAATCTATGTGCAAAATTCAGGGTAAACTTCACTGTTTTGTGTAAATGCTGATGGGAGAGGAAGATACAAGAGGGGGAAATAATATCTATAGGTGATTGCTCTATTTTTTAAAAATACGGTGATCATGGTTTGCAAAACAAGAATTTATTACTTATGAAAAAGAAAGAAATTAAGATAACTGTTACTTAGTTTTCTATTTCCTTATTTTTAATAAGACATTTTAGATTTTTAAATTTCTTTTTTATAGTTTCAGAAGTTTATTTCATTGATTTTCCTACTACTTACCTTTCTAACCTGTCTGCTTTTTTACAGTATGATGACAAGTAATATCTGTCATAGCAGTGGACACTGATTTCTGGATCTTTGGTTATCCTCAGTGTGTGTGTACAGGGTGCAAAACATGTTGCTTTAAATATATAATACACTTTTTGTTTGAAGATGAACATAGACTCCAAGACCCAAGGCAGCATGTCAGTGATAGGGCACTGGATTTTTTTTACCTGTTCTTTCTGTAGTGATTCTAATTTGTGAGAGGAGAAAAAGAAAAGTTGTCTTTAGTTTTCCATCCCATTTAATTGGCTTATGTAAACTGCAGGAGTCTCACTCAAGATTTATAAACAAATACACCATTATGTTCCTCATTAGTTTGAAGAATACCTGGGTAAGTGGTGGCTGTCAGATATACAATAAGTGTCCCCCTCCTTTTTTGCTTATATAATAATCCCAGCATTCAAAAGACTAATCACTACACACTGATGTACAAAGCATCTTATTTCCTTGTCAAATTTCTCTGCTGAGGTTAGCCATGCTTGTCAGCTTCCCAGATCCCCCTTTCAATAACTGGTTTATTCTTAGCATCTTGCCAAAATGCATTCCTAGGAATAAACCATGGAAGAATGAAGTTCTAATTTCTTTATCTCAGTCAAGAAGAGGCTTCTATCCATGCTCATGGGAAAGGTCAGAGGCAATTTTGGTTGCAAGTTCCCTTGAAAGAAGCAAGCACGTACAGCATGTTGGAGCCCTTTGTCTATAAATACAGATGACCACCAAAGGTGACGAGAGGAGAGGAGAGGAGTGGAGAGGAGTAAGAATAAAATTAAGAAGAGGAAAAGGAAAAGAAATAGAAAAACAGGAGAGAGAAAAAAACAAGGAAAAGAAGGAATAGATGGGAAAAAGAAATGGAAGAAAAGGAAAAAAAAACAAAGAGGAAAAAGGAAAAAAGGAAAAGAAAAAAAAGGAAAAGGAAAAAGGGGAAAAGGAAAAAATGGAAAGGAAAAAATTAAAAAGGAAAAAGGAAAATGCACGTTGAAATTGATCGAGGAACTACATGATATTCTATGTTAGCACAAAGGTCAGCTATAGCTCCTAGGTAGTGCTAAACTGAATTTCAAAAATAGAAACTGCCCTGTCCTCTAACCCTTAGCTTTTCTGGTGCTTTTCTGGTCAAAGCTGAACCTCCCCTGCCTTCCCTGGTCAGGGAACCACGGTGAACACTGATGTGCCCAGCTCGCACCCAACACAATGCAGAAGGCCGAGCAGCTACACGGTAATGGTCACGGTTTATCTGCTCTTTGGATACATGTGGCTTGCAGGTTCTGATACAGCAAGAAATACTGCCCCAGGTCTGTACTCATCATCAAGTTTAAACAAATCTACATTGTATTGAATGAGTACATACCTATGGAGCAAGTGCTGAAAATGAGCATTTACTGACTTTCTGAGCATTGACTAAGTGAATTAGGGATGGATTGTTAGATCCACTAACCAGAGTCTGACTTGTCCCTTCTTGTAAAGGCTATTAACTTAGTAATTTCACTTTTTTACCTATTCTTTTCTGATGTTTCGTTCATGCTAAACCACTCATTTATTATATGCTCATATATGCAGTAAATGACCCTGTAAAGAGAACAGCAAAAGGAAAAGCCATAGCATTTCAATATTGTTTCACCTCCTGCTTGATGTCTGTCATGGGTTTCACACAGTAAGTTCTGCATCAGCTGAACAACCTGAAGCACAGCCCTTAGCAGGGTAAGTCTAAGACACCTTCCTTCCCCATAAATACACTGGTGGTAATTCCCAAGCCCGCACTTTTCAGGCGCATTGCAGGAAAAACAATGCAGGATTTCCCACCTCTGATACAAAAAATATTATTTTCTCCAGGTGACAGATACAAAAGACAAAGCATGTTGTGCTGCTGCATTTTTCTTTGTTCTCTGAGTTTGACTTTCACCTTAACTTTTTCTACTAAATTCCTAAGCAGGTCCTGTATGTTAGTTCACTATATCAGAAACTGTATTACTAATTTTCTCCACTGACAATAAAACAACCAATCTCTGCTTGAAACCTACCAAAGGAAAGGGAATTCTTTTCAATAAGCCAGATAATCATGGATTAGATTGGATCAGAACTTTGCTGTTTTACTCAGCGTGATTTAAAATTATATTCACTGTATAACCAATGATCTACTTAGAAAATTAAGATGACAGGATTTTAAAATCAAGGATTTGTGGTTTTCTATATAAAAATTACTCTCAAATCTTGACATTTTATTCTTCAGTAGGATGAGTCTGACTCTTTGGAGATCACGGTTAAAAAAACAGGTTAATTCACAGTGTTTAGACTATGTATGTGTGGATAGTGCTTCTGGCTGCCAATCCATTTTAAAAGGAGGAGACAAGATACAAGGGCTGCTTTACTGTTGTTGAGGTTGGACAAAAGAGCAGTACAGAGACAGAACAGCTCCTTCACAGCTAAAGACCGTTCTCAATTCTCCCTCTCTCTTGTTCTTATCTCCCTCTCAGGTTACTGCATTTTCTGTTCCCCTCATGCCATTGCAGTAGTGCTGAGGACAAATGAGATAATGCTTGGCCCAAATCCAGGCAATCATTTTGGAGTAATTAGTTTAGGTACTGCACACCCAGCCCATACTTTTTTTTTCAGGTAGGTATCAAGTTGCTCACATTACCTGATTACCTGCCTGCATGTAGATGGCCAGCCCCAAGGTGCAGGTAAAGCTCGTCCCCAGGTAGCAAGGGAGGGTTTAATTGAATGTATCAGTTTGTTCTGGGAAATTTGGCTCTGCTACAAATGACTTATTTTTCCTCATGCTGCTGTGTGCAATCTCCTTTTTTCAGTTCAGACTTTTTGGCACTTTTAGCCCAAGAACATAGTCTATGTTGTGATGACCTTGGAGCTCCTGTTAATTCTGACGTTGCTATTTTTGTTCATCCATTTATTTGGAGAGCTGGGAAAGAGAAGTGTGCATCTTTAGGGCTGAGCAGTTTTTCACCCTGAGAAACTCTGGGCACAAGCAGCTGGGTGTGCACTTTTCAGGTGGATGCTAGGCTTTTTAAAGGTACACAAACTGCACATCCCCTGTCTTCCCACTGATTTCACAGAAATTCAGCAGTTTTGTGTCAGAAACACACATTTAGTTCTCACACAGGAAATATTGGCTAGAGACAGAGGATGACTGACATTAGCATGCACTGTGCTGATGACTTCCTTGCTCGGGCAACATTTTTGCACCTTTTATTCCTTTCCTGCCTCATCCAGTGATTCCTGGTCAACCCTTTGCCATGCCTCCCCATGCATCCCTCTAGCCCAAGGTCTCTCTGACCCAAACTCCTTTCCTGAGTGTACCTTGAGCAGCAGTAATGCCTTGCCCATGACTCTGGCTACATGCCTGCTCCCTGACTATGGGGACCCTTCAGAGGGCAGGAAGGAGCTGTGTCTCCACCTTGTCCTCACCTCACCTCTCTGCTACAAATGTGAGCGAGGGTGCAGCTTTATGCCAGCTGTGCAGGCAGCCTTGGGCTATGGATATATTTCCACCAGGAATTGGTGCGAGGCTGCTAACAGCTTCACAAAGACAAGAAAAGAGCTAAAGAGCTGTTGGATGCTGAAGGCTTCCAGCCAGTACTAGCCTGGATCAGATACAGATTGGCAGCCTTGAAGTGCATGGCTCCAATTTCCCATTACCAATTCCCCTGAGCTGCTCAGTCTCCCATGGTGAAAACTCTAATTTTAGGAGAGATCCTGTAGGGCTGCCTTGTTCTTTTCCTCTTTGCTTTGTTTCTAATTTTTAGGAGCAAGTCCATGAAGCCTTGCAGCCAGATGCCCACTTGCTCTCAGGTGAATGTAAGCAGACGTCTTGAGAATAGTTAGCTCAAGACCTAAAGCTGCAGTCACTATTTATATTCCTAGAAATCAGAGCAAATAACAGTATTCTAGTCCCATTACACCTAGCTGATTAGCTTTGCAATCAGTGCATGAAAGAATTTGAACTCGGCAGCCACTCAGAAGTCTGAATAGCATAACCCAAGCAATGGGAATAAAACAGTGGAAAGACAATTCTGTTCTTTTATACAACTGATTGCAAAGAAAAAGATCAAATACATTTTCCAGTTAGAATTTGATTAAAATTTGGGCAAAAAGATTCAAGCTATTCTTGCAAGAAAATGCGTACAATATTGTTCAAGAGGGATGTTGATAATTCAGTGTTACTTGATTTCTTTAGAAGGCCAGGTTCTGAGCTGGCATGAACAGATTATTTCCTTCAAAGCTGGCAGAGCTGCGATGATTGCAACAGCTGAAAGTCTTGCTCTGCACTGCATCAGTGCTATTATAATTACTGTTTTCATCCAGTAAAACTAAGTAGATCAACATGGTCACGGCTGGCTCCAAGTTTTTCAGCAGCGTATCAGAAACTGGATGTCACTCTCCTGTGGACAAGGGTCTAGGAACAGGCTCCTTCTGCCAGTGGAGATAGTAGGAGAAGAATGGTGTGGTTAAGATGGAGAGGTGGGGAGCTGGGCTTCCTGCTGCCCCAGCAATCCAGGGAATAAAGGGTGTGAGCCCAGGCAGCCTCTCCAAAACATCACTCCCATTACCTGTAGGCCAGCACCAACTGGATGAGCACATTAACATCATAGAGGTGCCTTTGTCCCATGCTGGGTTTTCTGAGCTCTCTTTATAACTGAAGCAAAATGGTGAAGCAGGCTTCTGGTATTACATGCAAGGCCTCAATTTTGCTAATTTTTTCGAGCAAAATACATGCTGATGGTTTCTCTATTCCTTTGTCTCCTTTCTGAGCTCTCTCAGTTTTCTTAAGAATCTATACAAATGCATTTGGTGAATGTGTTTTCTGGCAAAATGTTAGAAAGGTAAATAAAGCGTTTACTTGTTTTTCAGATAATGGTGCTGTATCTGAAGGGCAACTGAGAAACATCAAGATGAGTGGGCCAATGAAGAAATCTAGAAAAGCTCAAAGAAATGAGGAAGTGTGGATCACGTTGCCCTCTAACCCACTAGATGGCATGATGGCAAGTTAAATTAGTTAGAAAGGTAACACCAGGATTTGTAGTATAAATAAAGAGAATTATCAGTGGATAATCCAAATTTTGCCACTGATGTTAAGAAAACCAGCCAGATAATATTTTTTTTCTCACCAAAAACAGTGTTAGCCTGTGGGGAAGATACACTTCTTGACAAATAATCTGAATGCAACGAAGGTATAATCTAGACATTATTTTGGATACTTATGACATTAATATTAATGGCATATGGGTGGCATTAATAATTACAAGCAGTTTTCCAAGTGATTCATGACTGAATTTGGTTTTGCAGCAAGTTTGACAGTCCAGAACATTATATTATATATATTTTATTTTTTTGTTAACGTACAATTCAATGGAGAGATTAGAAAGGAATGTAAAAAAACATCAGACAGGTCTGACAAACCATTCATCTTGACACCCTGTAAAGATAATTCTCGGCCATCTAAGATGGATATTGAAGAGGTTCTAGCAGATAAACAGACTGGCAATAAAAATCTCTAGAGAAACATTGATTTCCCATAATTTCTGAAGAAACAATGGATTACAGAGAGCAACTGGTTATGCAGGTGTACCATATTCAGTACACTATTTCAATCTCACCATTGCCCCTGAAAAAAAAAAATTCAGTTATTCCACATTAAGGGAAGTCATAGACAGGTGTAGGTTTGGTCAGGAAAGAGATAAATGAAACAAAAATTTTGTATTTTAAAACCAGACGGAGAAACACATTAGAAGTTTTCCTGTTGGCTGAAAACGTTCAGAACAAATTTGGAAGAGAAAAGAACTGTGAATAGACAGACACACTCTGAGGCAGCATTAATCATTGATCTCTTCATGATGGGTTGGACTGCAGCTGCACCTTATACCTGGAGAGGAGATATGTTGTGCAGCATTAGGAGCTCTATAGATGAGAAATTGTCACCTTGAGAGTTACAGTTCTTTCTGTGTGCTTTTCATTCGCTGGAAAAAAAGAACATCACGGTTACTTGCTTATGGTCCATATTTTGAAAATGAGATGGAGAAGGACTGCCTGTCACCTCCTGCCCCTTTGCTGTGTTAAAGCAAAAGCAGCAGCTTCATAATGCATTATCTACTGCACTCCTGTCTCCACTCACTCATCAGCATCCACATCCCATATAGCTCATGCAGGGAGTATGAAGGGACTCCCTTTGAGCCCAATTTTAGCATGTAATCTGCCCATATTTAAAAAACAGATTTTTTTTTCATCTGAGTGTATGCAGTAGGGAGTTTTTGGCCACTTTTCTGTTTCTGTTCAGTTTTAAAAAGTTTGGAATTAATCAGCAAACCTGGGGAAAAGCAAAATTAGGATGCTTTGGAGCTAACTCGGTCATCACTTTGACAAAGAAGCAGTGCCTGCTCTGACAGCTTCCTACGCCTTCTGTCCTAAATACTTTATCTACTGCATTTTCCTCAAGAAGTCATCTCATTTCATCAGTCCAATATAAACACGACTCCTCTCCTCCTTCTTAGGTCAGAGGGAAGTATTTAACACGCTGGAACTTACCAGCACTAATTACTTTATTCTTGACAACAAAAATTTTGACAACACAGAGAAATGGAGGAATCTTGTGAATGTTTGGAGTCATTAAATGTACACCCGGGCAACTTCGTATCTACTATTACCAATTAACAAAATCCTGGCAGAGTACTGAGGAAACTTGCGATCCAATTCTGTAAATACTCATCCACGTGGGAAGGGCTGCACAGCTGAGTGGCCTCAGTGAGTTTACTGCCAATACCCATGTGCATTAAAAGTTCCCTACGTGCTTAAGCACTTGCAGGAATCCTAATCTTTGCCTGTGCTGTACGTGAGTGTCTGATATGAAGAACAGTTCTGAGACATTTCATCACTTGTCAGATTTTTGTAAATTATCCTAAGTTTTCATTATTCCAGTAGTTTCCATGTTTACATGTAGACACAGCAGACAGGTCATGGTATTTGACTTTGCACTTCTTTTTTAATTAGTTTTGCTGACCAGGGACCCACTGTTGTTGAAACAGATGTTGCAGCCCAATAATAGCTCTCAGCTGCCAAGAGCAAACTGTGGAACTCAGCCCTCGCCATGCAGAACAAATGAGTGTAATAAGGGGCCCATGAGCTCCAGACAGCAGGAACGCTCCACAAAGTGCGTGTTTACCAGCTCTATCTGAAGGCACATAAAATTTCAAACATACTTCTCTTTCTTATCTAAAATATAACAAATGAGGAATTACTTCTCAAAAATGCACATAACCCCACAGAATAAATGCATTCTCTTTGTTCCTTTGTCTTGCATATTTGTTTAACTGTCTTGATTGGCTTTGAGTCACAAGCAGCACCGATCAGACAGGCTCTTCCAGACTTGAGAAGATCTGGTGAAACTCAACCTGAGGAGTCAAATCAAGCTTCCAACCAGTCATGTCTGGTTCAGACAGGCACAAAAGGAAACTATAACACTTGCTCTCTATGGCAAAAATTAATTAGCTCCCCTATGAACAAACTTTGGTTTTTCTTTAGAAGGACTGAGGTACTCAGCCAAAGTAACGATGATCCTAAATCAACACCCTCTCCTGTATGATAACCAGACTCCCTTTTTTCTGTTTTACATGTTAAGTTATTGTTGCCCAGCCCAGTGTTTCTTTGTAACCTGCCTAAGTCTTCTATGCTATGCCTTTCACCTAAGAGTTATTGAGTACTATTAAGCCCTCTTCTGTATAACTCATTTCATAACATTAATAAAAATATTACACAGATCAGGCACAGTGTTGATCTCTGAACATGTCTTTGTACCTATTTGTCTTTCAACAGGAGCATTACTATCTTTCTTAGGTTGAAAGGCTGAATGGTATATTAATTTATTCTTAGACATATTAGTACTGTGGAAATAATGCATTTCTCTAAAGATTTCTAACCCATCTGCAAAAGTAGGACTGTCAGTAGGCATGGCTATTTAACAACAGGAGAAAGCAATCTTGAAATGCAATGATGCTCATGCAGTGCTGGTGGAGAGAAAATTAGGCAACAGTTTATGGTATAACATAGCGTAAAATTCCAAAACAAACCAAGAACCTATAATTCACATGGGTACAAAAATCACATCCACACAAAGTCTCAGGTACGGTTACTGTAAGGTTCAACTTAGGAAATTGTTCATTTTGTGTTATTTTAATTTATTTTGAATGTCACTCATGTAATTCATCCCAATATTTTTTCTGGGATCTCAGCATTATTATTTAAAACTATCAGAAATGTTTAAGGCAGACAAACATCAGGGTGAAGAAAGGCCACTCAACACAGACCTGGCTAAAGGGATAACGGGATAAATTCATCTTCCCATCATCTCTTCCCACCTCATCCCTTGTGCCTGTGTAACCGCACCATGAATGGCTGCTTACAAAGGATTTAGGCAGACCAGCAGCCTACCCTGGCTCACCCAAAGACCACCCAGTCTCTGAGGGCAGCATGAAGGGAGCACCAGCACAGAGAGCCAAAGGAACCGTTCATGGCTTCCATTCACCTTTCTCTGCCAGGGTGTCCTTGGTGCTCAGCAGCAACAGGAACGAGCTAATGAGAACTCAGCTGAATGAGGAGTCTGCTGTTTTCTCACATCCTCTGTCGCTGAAACACGGTGGCAGTAATATTTGTATATCCACTAGATCTGTGAGATCCTGATTTTAATGGGCATTTGTGGGCACAGTAAAAACAATATGAAAAGAGAAGGATTTACAACAAATACTGGCTCAGGAACATTTCTCTAACACATATACAATATATAATTCTGTCTAGTAAAGCAAGTACCTCATAGATTAAACAGCTTGTTCAGTCCTGGTCTGGACAAAGCACGGTAGACCACGGAAGCCACAGCTTTTCTGTTCTTCCTGACAAACACAGTTTTCCCTGCTCACAGTGATTGAGAATGCTGCTCCAAAGATCGTTTCCCAACCTCACTGTTTTGATCATGTTACAGTTGTCTCTCTTTGCCTCTCTGCCTCATCAAACATAAGCTAGCAGGCTTCATTTCACAGCCCACTCTTGTCTCGGAGTCAGCACCAAGAGCTTAACTCTCCCCTAATCCCCCTGTTTTTAATTTTTTCATTTGTAAGCAACCACATCTGTGTGACTCCTGATGTTGGAAAGCATTTCCTGTAAACATCCACAAAGTCAGCTGTTTTTCAGACCTTTTCTTAAAACTCCTTTGCCCTTGTGCTTATGGCAGAAACCAGTGAGACTTCTGATGGTCCGAGACCTCTGCTCATTTGTCTGACAGACCCTGCCTCCACTTGTACTCCCTCTGCAGTGCCTTTATCCTGTGGTTCTTGGACCTGATAAAACAGTCTTACATTGGTGACGAATCCAACCAAGGGTGATCCTGCTTTACCCCAGACTTAAGCAGGAATGAGCTCTAGATCAGTCAAACAATGTACTGTTTCTCCCCTGTAGTAGCTTCCCAGGCAGTAGGAACCTACAACTCCCTACAAGCCAGATCTCTTTCAAGTAGCCCTATCTCTAGTTGCCAAAACATGATGCATTCCCTTGAGAGGGCAATGGCATTTAGACAACATTTTGAGACGCTGGCATGGAAACAACCCCCACTCCATACTGTAGAATGGAAAGCTTTGAAATGAACTGCGGAACTTTCCACTCATGCAACAATTTTCTCCACTGTTCTACAAAAAAGGAGCAAACTTGGGAAGGACTGCATACACACATCCCCCAAAAGAAAGAGAGTGAGAGGAAGAAAGAAAAAGGAAGAAGGTGGGAGAGAGGGAAGGAGGTAAACAAAGAAAAAAGGAAATTAAGGGTATCTTGCATATATCTGAATGGCAGGAAAGCATCTGGGTCATGTCTGTAGCAGAGAGAATAAGGATCACATTCCCAGAGGCACAGACACGTTACTCTTAAGACAGAAAGTATGATTCATTTTTATGTCCTTAAAGGAAAGGTATCATTTGGCCTCCCTGCCAGCAAAGTAGACAAACTGTATTGCAGACATTTAGGTAGCAAAACAGTTTTGTTCTCCACTTTCATTTTGCTGATGGTTGCTGAGAATGTGTGGGGATGGCTCCTGGAGCATCCCAGCAGATTGGCTGCAGGCTCCTGGAGTGGTCAAGCACAGAGAGATCACCATTGCATGCCAAGGTCGAGTGTTGGACTGTCATGCAGAGTAGTTTAACACTGTAATCTTACTCTACCAATAATTGGCCTACTGCTGGGCAAGTCTGACACAGATACCTGCCTCTGCAGGCACATTTCTTCATTTTAAAAAGTGGTAAAGGCTGTCAAAGGGAACTTAACGCAGCAAGACGGGAATGGGAACCAGTGTAAAATATGAAGGCAATACATACTTGCTCATTTTCGCTTTTCTCTCACATACAGAGCTGCAGCAACCTTTAAAGGTATGTAACTTGTTTCTGCATATGTGTGCTTTTAAGTGCAATATATGCTCTTTACATGCATGCATTGAGCAGTTAACTTAAAAATCCATGCATTCTTGTGTGTCTTGCCTATTAAAAGTGGTTTAGAAATGAACTAAGCTTTCCTGCTTTGAGTGTAAGACAGTAACAAACTGAAGGCAATTATGAAGAATTCTCCTTTATTGGCAAAATATTCCCTTAATGTCTTCCTTGAGGCTTTTGTCTTTTGGAGGGTCTTTTTTTTTCCTTTTTGTGGAGCGTCTGGAGGAGGTCAGCCCTGGAGCCAGATTTCAGCCTGGAGAGTAGTACAAGGCTGTTCCAGGAAGGCAGTTTCCCTGTTCCTCAGAGAATTGTCTACATTCTTCTCTGCTAGGTGTGCAGTCAGACATTTTTATAATTCTTCCCTAGCACTGTATTACAGAACTTCTGCATTTTTGTATTTTGAAATCTATCCTGTTTCCCTGGTGCTGTTCCATTCCCAGCTGCTGGCGTCCATGAACACATGTAATAAAACCCGGGAGATATTTTCAAGGATACTTGTTTTTCTTCCCCAAACTGCACTCTTGCAATTGTAAAACCTTCCTTTTCCCTTCTGGCTCTGCCATGATTTCACAATACATAAGGAAAACAGTGATATAAAAGCATTTTTCATTCCAGCATTTTCTCTGCACTGCATGCCATGGCCAGCCAGAACAAAAGCCATAATTTTGAATTTTTCCACCAGGAGCAAGCTCCAAGATCACTCTAAATAGCAGAGAGGGACTGAGCAGGAAGAAAGCCAACATGTCAACTGGAGGTGAAATCCCTCAGTTAGGTTAGAGGGGCATTTTCTTCAGGAATTTTGATGAAGGTTATCTCGTAGGCATAATAACAAGGAAATGAAATGGATCATCAGGAATAAGGTGGCAAAGGGTCTTGCACTTGGATCCCAACAATCCCAGGCAGAGCTATAGACTGGAGCAGAATGGCTGGAAGGTGGCCCAGTGGAAAAAGATCGGGGGTGCTGGTTGACAGTGGCTGAACATGAGCCAGCAGTGTGCCTGGGAGGCCAAGAAGGCCAAAGGCATCCAAAGGTTTGTATCAGTAATATTGTGATCAGCAGGACCTGGTCAATGATTGTCCCTCTGTACTCAGCACTGCTGAGGCCACTCCTCAAGTGCTGTGTCCAGCTTTGGGCACCTCACTGCAAGGAAGACATGGAGCTGCTGGAGCATGTCCAGAGAATGACAGCGAAGCCTGGCGAAGGAACTAGATAGTAAGTCTTATAAGGAGAATCTGAGGGAGCTGGGGTTGTTTAGCCTCAAGAAGAGGAGGCTCAGGGGAGACCTTATTGCTCTCTACAACTGCCTGAAAGGAGGCTGTAGCCAGATGGGATTTGGCCATTTCTCCCAGGTAACAAGTGATGGGATGAGAGGAAATGGCCTCAAGCTGCACGGGAGGTTCAGGTTGGACATCAGGAACAATTGCTTCACTAAAAGGGTGATTAAGCATTGGAATGGGCTGTCCAGAGAGGTTATGGAGTCACCATCCCTGGAAGTGTTCAAGAAAGACTGGATGTGATGTGGTTTAGTTGAGATGGTTGAAGGCTGTGCTCAGTGGTCTTGGAGGTCTTTTCCAGCCTTAAAGATTCTATGATCCTATGCTATTCTAAGAAAATTCCACAGGATTTCCACCCACCCCTCACCCCCCCTCCTCTGGTGCCCATCAAGGAAATGTTTTTATAAATCAACTATTTTTTCTTATTAAAAGTGACTTGATCTATAGAACATGAAGGCCTGGGGCAATGCAGAGTTATGTGAAAGTTGATATTAGAAAGCAAGGGAAAAGAGAGAATTAAAAGCAAGATGAGGGAAGTAGATAGGATGCCAACTGTTTATGTGGTATGCCCGGTGGAAGCCAGTGGGTCTTTCAACATTTATCTAAACCATTTTTATTGGATTTTCGAATGAAATTAAACAAACCATGTTTTGTTTTGGGCAAGGCACACTGAACTCACTGTCTCCATCATACCAGGAGAATTAATCATAATTAAAATTTAAACACGAGAGATGGTATCATATTAATTCTTGGAGAAATGATGCGCAGTTTTCACTTCTGAAAATGGACGTGTCGTACCCATAGATAAATTTCTGCTGCACAGAAACACAACACAGCAAAGTTGCTTCCTTTTTCCCTTCCACAGATCTCCCACTACAGCCTGTCCAGCAGAAGCACAGCCGTCACCTTGCATTTTGGTCGTGCCATTGTGTCCACAGAGGGAGAGCCACGCTCGGGTATCGCCTTGCACAGGTACACCATGTGGGGAATAATGCCATTAATCAATAATGCCATCCAGGAAAGAGCTCAGAATAAAATATTACAAGAGGGTCCTAACCTCACCCAAGAGGTTTCAGTGTGCTGTCTGCTGCCCTGGGCTGCCCTCTGAAGGCTGAAGCTAAATCCACAGCCCTTTATGAAAAGCATTGGTTTGGCCCTGAGCACATTACAAAGTTTTGCTGCTGAGGAACACTGGAAAAACAAAACAAAGAGAGTGTCATTTACAAAGGTTTTCAAGAAAAAAAAGATAGCCTGAGGGGGACTGTATGTGGGGCAGCTGCTCCCTGCTCCCACATTAACAAAAACCCTGTGACTGCAAAGAAAACTGAAACATCAAAAACTGTTTGTCTGACATACACTTTCTAAAAAGTGATTACAGAGATTGTGAAAACAAGGGTTACTTTATAGAAAATGTTGGCACTTTATTAGTAAGCTAAGGTGCACCATTCTGCTTTTTGTCTGCTTGAGGCTGAGAACAAGTTGGCACTTAATAAGAAAATCTGACCTGTATTGCCCTGACACTGTCCTTCCCTATGACTGCACTGCAGAGGAACATCAGCTGTCCACCCTACAGCAGGGACAGGCCTCTTTGTCCCTGCCTACCTGAACCCATCTATAGCAAGGCTTTGTATACACTTGCTGTGTTTACTTATTGCGTTCATTCATAGTTTCCTCTATTCGTGATTCTCCTTATTCACATTTGTAAAAATAAACCATTTCAGCAACAGTTTGCTCATCATGAGAAGGGAAAACAAAAGCACATATGTTTCGGTAGATATCACAGACTTATCCCCAGCCCTCGTTGTTGACCAGCTATTCTATGCTATTAGAAACATGATTGAAACCATTAGTTCAATTTTAATGAGCTCCCTGTGCAACTTGAGATTTTTCTCCTAGAAAAAAATGTCTATCATATAATCATACACAACATAATTGAGATAAATCCCAGTTTGGGCCATTTCTCAAAATTTTGGTTTAAGAGAATCCTTTCTTAAAAGACATTTGTGAAAAATAAACACAATTACATATACATTATTGGTTCTGCTTATTGCTTCCAGTAGACATAAGGAAATTTGTGTGCATGTGTGTTCATTTATGCAGGGATGCTCACAGCTACAGTGAATTATGGCATTTTACAGCCTCGAGTTTACCCTGTACCCAACTGCTTTCTCAGCCTGATTTCCTAAGGAAATGAGTCATATCAACATGAGATACTTCAGTAACTTCTGAACCCTTTGGCCTACCTCAGCTAAGTTTGACAAAGGTGATAGAGATCTCAAAGGTAGCAAAGTTCCCACTGGTGTGGGAAAGCAGGTGGCAGGCTTAAAGGAAAACCTATTAATACCCTCATCCTGGGTATGCTGAAGCATGACCTTGCTCCATTAGACTCCAGAACATCCACAAGGGAGCCCAAATCCTGAGTTAGGCACCCAGTCTATTGGACCACCCACCTTGAGTTTTGCGAACTATCTGCTTTTGTTTAAAAATGAATGGTCAACTATCTTCTGGTGTTCTCTGTAACAAAGCCTTTTTTCTCTCCATTAATTTATCTGCTGAGGTAAGATTTTTACAGTTTACTTGTACCTGTTTTGCACAGCATATAGGATTAAACTAGTGTTTCTGTTTCGGTGCTGTGTAGATGAAACTAAGGTGCAGAGACGTTAAATGTGCCTCCTTGAAGTTTCTAATGGCTGATACAGAAACTGGATCACAAGCCAGTGGTGTCTCTTCCACCTAGTACAAGGATTTAAGCCTAAATGCTGTCTTCTGAACCTGACATGGAAAAAAATAATGCTTTAGAAAAGCCTCAAATAGTTCTGGTTTGAAAAAAGTCTCCTATTAGCATTTGCCCATGTGGATGCAATTTTACTTCCTCTCCAGTCCCATCAACTCTGATAGCAACCCACCACACAAAATCGAACAGTTTGAAGTAGGTTTTATCCATACTTTCAGATGAAGGGTCTAGCTACTTACTGGTCTACACTACTGGTGAGCTAAACCCTCTTGTTTTAACCCTAAAAACATTGCAGTATATGATGCTCTCTGGGGCTGACAGGTCCTTCCCCACCTTGATCCCAAGTCAGAGGAAATTTGATCAGAGGAACAATATTGCAGCTGGAATTTTGTGTAGGAAACACAAAATAGGATCCTGCATTTTCTCTGTCCACTGTTGTTTTGTAGACTCATATGGGGTACTAATACTCCTATCAACAAAATGCGTCATAAACAGCAGCTACAAGTCATGGAACCTATATGACAGCATGAAGCCTAGTGGAAGTTACAGGTAAGACTTTGTCATGGAGTTTGGACCTTGATCGGAATGTCTAAATGCAACAAGTTTGAATTTCTCTGTTTTCAGTAGGATATTCTATTTTCCCCTCTTCTGTTACAGAAATGATTATCTGTTTGCAGAAGGAAACTATCTATAGATGGCAGACTCTCTACTAACAGCTGAGGAGGGAGAAATGCCTGTAACTCTCTTAGTAGCCTACAGGTATCACGTTTGACATGTGAGAGCATAGATGAGTTCAGCTGCACATAAAACTTCTCCCTTAGTTAAGGTGCAGTGATCATTTGGAAAGCAGCAGTCTGACCAAAGCTGTGCACTTGTCAGCTTGACCTTAAGGACTTGAAAAAATATTTTACCAGCAGAAGATAATCTGTCAGAAGATTGTTATAATTCAGTATTTAACCTATTTTTTAAATTACTACAACTTGAATTGCAGTAACTCCAACTGAGAGGGGGCCCAGATGCCAGGCACTATACAAACACCTAATAAGAAACTATGGCTGCTGTAAGTCACATACATCCTGATCCTGCAAATGTTTAGGACTGTGTTTAACTTTACTACTGTCAGTATTAATGGAGTTGCTCAGAGAACTAAAGGTAAAGAGAAGAGACTAACAAGAGCCAGAGATTTAGAGGCTGAAGTGTTTAGGTGTCTGATTCCCAATGGTCTCAACATGTTAATGTGAATCTGGCCTTATACGACTTACTGACATTAACAAATTTAAGCAGGCTCAAAGTCAGTGCACACATTCACATCCTTGTCTTCCATACCAGTGCAAAGCTATTTCTAAAATGCCCTTTTTAAATGTCTCTGCATTAGCTTATATGGTAATTTTTTAATTGAAACACCAAAACCACCTGAATACTTGCTTGCAATTTTCTTCAGTTTCTTTCAGAACAGAGTGCAGTCATGTCCCTAAAGCCATTTGCTCAGCTCTCCCTGTCCTGAGATCTGCTGGTCACTTATCAAGTGAGTGAAATGCTGTTCTGTTCTACTGTGCTGATCATTACCCAAAGGAAATACCTTCGCTGCACTGAGGCATCAGGCAGGGGAGAGGCTCTTCCTTGCTACAGCCACTGCCCATAGCAGTATTTCAAAGATCGCTGTGGGTTAAGACAGTGGAGATATTTCTTTCTCTTCTCCTGTTCTCATTCCCCTCTCTCCCTTCTGGTGAGGCTGCAGGCTGAAGTCCCTCTGCTAGCCACATTCTCCCCTGTTTGCTTCCTCTCTTCTCTCACTTTTTAAAAAATACAGTTTTCTTTCAAGTCCTCTACAGTTACAGTGTTTTGGCCATCAAAGTCCCCTCCCAGCCATTTTCATTTACCTTGTGACTCTGACCCTTTGTAAGGCTGAGGATTTTCAGAGTAAACTGATCCCTGAGGTCCCCAAGGATGTTATTCTCATTTATTCACTCAGCCCTTTGAATGGAGCAGCCTGGGGTTGGCAGCAGTTCAGCATTCAGAGAGCACACAATCCTTTTTCTTTCAGGGGTCTTTCAAAATAAGGCCTAAGGTTTGCTGAGGAGCTTGAAGGTCTGTCAGTCATGCAGCAAGCTACATTTCACTCCCAGCCACCACTGAAAGCAAAGAGCAGAGACGGGATAAGAGCAAGAAGCCCACGGTAAATGAAAAGGGCGATCCCTCAGGACTCTGCATGCCTTGCCAGTGTGGCACGCTCTGGGGACATCTGTGTCTGCTGCTACCGAGCCCCCCACCAACCTGGCAAGGGCCCTGAGCCCCAGGACCAGGGCGGAGCGTGGCCCCTACAGGAACAGCTGTACAATGGACACCCCCTTTCTCCAGGTGCTCAGTGGGCTGGGGAAACACCTCCAGTGCCATCTGCGCATCCGCCGGCAGTCATAACCTCTGACAGCTGGCCCTCCTTTTCGGGAGGGAAAAGGCCCCTTCTTTGCATTTTCATTGCAAAATATTTGGGAATGGTCTCCTGGGACTGATAAGATAGAGACACGTCTGTGAGTGTCCCAGAGGGAGGGAAGGCTAATAGGAAAAGACTCATGGTTATGTACCACTGTACCTGCCAACTGGTGTGTCACAAACGGCTAAAATTACCAGCCGGTCAATTATCTGATTAAAGAGAGCCTTTCATTTGAGATTAAAAATAAAAGAAGAAAAAAAAGAAAGAGAGGAAAAAAAAGAAAAAGGAAAGAAAAAGAAAATCCTGTCTGAAAGCAATACCTCTGCTCGGTTACCAAACTTAGTAGACATTGCGTTCTTTGCTTTTTACTTTTGGCAGTGATGAACAGCAGAGTTTTAAAAAAGTCAAGGGACTTGGGGAGAATAAATATTTTGCATTAATCAAGCATTTTACTACATCTCTTTCCTCTAACACAGCATGTTCTCATTTATCTCCCTTTTCACAAAAAGGCCTTATATTTTAAAAGAAAGAATGACTGCTCGTTTTACATATTTCCATTTTAGTTCAACTGATTAAATAAGGAACCTTCTTCAGGAAAGTTATTCAGGTTTCATTAGTTTACAGTTGCCTTGGAATCCCTTTGAATTACAGCGAGCATAAATTAACATTGTGTCAGCTAACATCAGAAGTACCTCTTTAAGGCTCCTGGACTCAACAACGGCTGCTAAGGTTTGGGAATAAATGTACGATGTGCCGGGGCTTCACCAGCTGGTTAATGACCTGCCGCAGTAGTTATAGGGCCCAAGACGAAGCTGAGGAAGATTAACTAATCTGGCCAGTCACTGGTGTGCTGGCTCGGAGTGCTGAGCAGCGTGGAGTGCGTGATTGTAAACTTTATTGTTTGACCTCTGCTGAATTAGGAGCTGGGGTTTTGGGGAGGCAGAGAGGGAGGGAGCCTAATGTTTTATTAATAATGTTTCCAGCATTTATCCTTTCCTGTTTGAGTAACTGAAAAGGTAATTTCCAAACACAGGAGTCAGCAAAGCTGAGTTTCTTTCAAAAAATGTCATTTTCCCTACGCACAAATCAAACAAATATGGTTCAAGCTGCAAATTGTTCCTGCATTGCAACAGACAAAACTGGGGTCAAATGCAGTTGTTCTTTTTCATTCATGCCTGTTCACATGGCTCATCCTTCAGTTGCCAATCACCGAGCTACAGATGAAACCCTCCACAGAGTGCTACCTCTGTAAGCCACCAGCTCCAAAATCCCTCAAAGTTCAATAAAATCTGAAACTTTTCTGGTCTCACCCATCTCCATTGCACTTGATTTCCTATCCAGGCAATGTGAAAGAGTAACAGGAATGGAGAGTGTTCATACAAGATTGGCATGGCTACGAAAAAAAATAGGTATGTTATTGTAGTTACAGTGCAGCTAAAATGAACTCCCTTTTAACACATCTTAAATCCTTTCACTTTCATGCAGTTGTTTACTCTGCTACCCAACCAAGGACATAGCGACAGTATCTCTTAAGTATGAAATATTTTTATAATGAAACACTCATCTTCTGGATTTCTTCATATGAAGGGAAAAAGTATGTCTGATATTAAACATATTTTCCTAGTTGGTTTCTACTTTGGATAGAGGAAAAGTATTGGCAGAAAATATATTACCTTTTTGGTGTTATTGAAACTGTTGCAAATCCTGTCTCCTGTCCTTCCCATGATACTGACCAGTACCAGCTTGGGTGGGCATCTGTGGGGTGACCCACCTAATGGAGAAATTTCCTCCAGTTCCAGGAGCTGGCTGCATATATGAAACTTCAAAGCATTTGTAAAGTTCCCAAAGTTCCTTCATTAATATTTTCTATTCGAACTGAATGTTCCCATTAACTCTAGAAATCTGATTTCTTTTTTTTTTTTTAATCCTTTCAAACTATTTATGTTATGTTTCAAAATCTCCATGAATTTCAAAGTAACTAAATCCATGGCGGAGTGCCTCTAAGTCACATTCAGCTGCCTTCTCGTGCTGGAAGGATGAGTCTCAAATTTTAAACCCTTTGTTGCCTGCACTGCTACTGGCAGACAAATACTCTGCCCTTCATCCCTAGTGCCCAGTGTTGCATTGATGTTCTCTGCAGCCCAGTTGGCTAATACAGTGGCTTAACCAAACTGCAAGGGCACACACCCAACACCACGAGTGTCAAAGCCAGCAGCTGGACTGCTCTCCTGACATGGGAAGGACCTGGACTCAAATCCCATCTCCAGATGTCAAGATCCCGTTCACCTTCAGTATAATGTTCTCTTGTGAAAGGGTTGCCCATCTGCTGTACCTCCATTCTTTCTGTAAGAGAGGAGGTGTTTTGGTGTTATTTACCCAAGAAGGTTCCTTTCCATGCAAACTGAGTGGAGAAATGCACTTAGTTCCCAAGAATCCCCTGCTTGACACTTCCAACTGGTTAGCCTAACTGGTTTTCCACTCCAAATACAGATCTTGGTGTGGTTTATTCTTTATTGCTTTATTCTGCCTCTGTGCTAATCTAGGCTGCTAGTCTGGATGGAGCCTCAAAGACAAATTTGTTAGGCTGGCTGTTACTGAGGTTCTTGAATGACACTGTGAAGAACAGCAACAGGAACTTGCCAGAACGCTGTCCTGCGACTGGGTAAGTTTAAAAATTACTACTAGCAGAAGTATAAGGTATGATATCAGTAGCCAGAGAAAATGAGAAATTATAGGGTTTTATTTTTCCATTTCCCACCCAGGATGAGTATTATATTTGGGATCAGATGCAACTCCAAACAACGAGGGACAGAAGTGCTGATATGGATGCAATTAATGCATCTCATCTTCTCTGACTTGGGAAAGGGTGCACCACTCATCTGATTTTCACAGCTTTCCCTATTAAGAAATGACTGTCAGAGATATGCCATTCTGCATTAGTTTGACCAAAAGCATAACGCTGTCTTGTTACTGCATAGACACGGACAGGCTTTTCAAATCCCTGCAACAGAACTTGGGAGGGATTACCATATTGTGCAGTGAGAAAAGTGAGCTGCAGGAGTTTAGAATCTTGGGCATTTAAGAGGACGGTCAAGAGTTCTTTGCATGATGAAAGAAAAAAGCAAAGGAGGGACAATTTAAGATCACAGCCACGCTGTGGAAAAATGAAAGGTTATCTGTTACTGGGTAAACAAAGGGAGCTCTAGGGGGGTAGGAAAGAGCATGTGAGCCCTTAAAAGAAGAACCAGAGCAAACTCAGGGAGAGAAGGGAGCTGAATGCAGTGGAGATGAGGAGCAGGAGCAGAGAGTTAGCAAGTGTGAGAGACAGAGATGTGCTATGGGCAGGGGCAGCTCTAGGTTAGATGAGAGGAAACTGGGGGAATACAAAGAGCGATGAGCAGCACCTGCACCTCCTTCCCCTTCCCACCTGTTACACACATAGGTAGAAAGAGGCAAGGTAATGGCACCTGGGCACTCAGAAAGAGTCACATGTTTATCTAAAAAGTGGAAAATGGGACTGAAACAGCAAAAAACACCCTTCCTTTCCCTGTCATGTTTCTATTGAGCCCTGCTCCTCTTCTGCCTCCTTTTGATTTCTATCCAGTCTGCCCCTTTAAAAACTCACAGAGCCCTGTCTGAAGCTGAACTGGCTGTGGGAAACTGAGATATTATAGAAACCCCTCCGTGCCAATTTATTAGTATTACTGAGACTTGTCTACACTCAGAAGAGATATATTGCTACAAGGGAGGCCTTCATGCAGCCAGAATCAGTTCTCATGGCTCTGCTGAGATGTAATCTACCACTAAAAGCACTGCTTAAACAAATGTTTGCATTGTAGGGCAGGTCCCCCCTGCCAGCCACTACAGTGGTCCAAAAAGCAGCACTTTCAATCCAGACACCCATGGGCAGATCTGGAAAATGATCAACTGCTTGGCAGTATTTAGTCATGGCTTTTTAAAGCCAAACCTAGCCTCGCTTGTGATGCAATATGGCTGAAGGGTGACATGCCCATCCGTGTCACCGTGCTGTGCCATCGCGTGCTGCAGCGTGCCCGGCCAGCTCCCACTGCCCAGCTGGTGCAGCACAGGGAGTGCCAGTGCCAGAGGGTGTCTGGCACAGGAATGGGGGCATGGTGTTGGACACCATTTCACAGCCTACCAAGGTGTCTTGGCTCTTTCACCTATGACAGGACTTCTGAAGAAGCGCAGGATGAGGAGAAAGAGGCTGTATCATTCTGTCCCTCTCAGGGATGAACAGGTGGACAAAGAATTGGCTCAGGCATAAAGTGACTACACAGGAGCTTTGTTTTACAAATGAAAACTACTTTAAACATCCCCAGTGGCAGTCCCTCACATCTTAGTAGGTAGTCCCTCATCCCTCTGAATCATGAGTTAGTGACAAATGCAAAACTGAAGCTCACTGAGGGAAAAAACATGTCCCAGTAGAGGCCAGAAAGATTATAAGACTTAAAGAGTCTTATACATGGAAATATATTGTCAATTTTTCAAAGATCCCGTGAAAAAGAGCAGGGCTTTACTAAAACTTGTTCTTTATAGTAAAACACCTGATCCTCTGACCATTTCTTTTTATGACTCCCTGAGTTAAGCAGAGATTTTAAGTCCACTGCAGAGATCAGCATCAATTCTGGAAATGGATATTCATGCTCACAAACTGGTGTAGGATCAGGGCCTCTTTCTTGTCTCAGTTCTCTCACACAGTGAAACTTTTGCAGTTTCTGTCCAAGCATTTTCATGTTTCCTCACTGATCTCTTGAACTTAGGACTAAAAGGGGTCATTAGATGTCTACTTGACTTCTTGACTATAGAAGACCTGAAAATTTTACTGCCTACATCTGGCTTGAACTCAGTAAAATGAATATGACTATTATACATCTTCCAGAAAAAAATACCCATGCTTAATCTGAAGTTGGCAAGAAACAACCTCTTCCTTCCTTTAATAGCTTCTTTCAGTGGTCAATCCCCACCTTCCTTAAAAATCCCCTCTTGTTCCTACCTTCTTTTACTTTAAAACCATTGCCTCCTATCCTATCACAGCAGGCCCTGCTAAGGTTATTTTTTATAATCCTACCATGTCATTATCTGCTTGTTCTCAGCTCTAGGTGCGCTTGGATGGGTACAGACACACAGGCAGTACGTGGTTTGTAAGTCGAAATATGTCTTTCCTTAGGCAAACTACTGTAATTGGAAATGGCTGAAAAGCCCCTCTTTGGTCTGAAATAGAAGCAGCAAGCTTTGAAATTAAATGCAAGTTGAGAACAATTATCCAGAGCACAGGAGGAGTTCAGAAGTCCTTATGCATGTGGGAAGGGCACTTTTTCATATGGTTTATTTTCTTTTAAATATGGGAAAAATATGGAGCAAAGTAGAGTTATGTTACTGTAGCCCTCCCCAGCAGCCTTGCAAAGCCAGAGACAAGGAAAGCCTCTACCTTTGGCGCGAGCCTGCAGCCGGCTGTGCAGCTGGGATTTGTCATAATGTCAAACAAAACGCAACCACACGCCTTTCAAACGCATTCCACGGGGACCTTCGTCTCTCAGTGGCACAGCCACATCCAAGCAGGGCGGTTTGCAGGGGAAATAGCTGGCAGGCTTCGTCTAGGGCACAGTGCTGAAGAGCCGATGTGCCATGCTGCCAACAGGCATCTCTCGTGCAGCACACTAGTATAGGATTACTGTTAATGCTCTTATTCTCTCTCTGTTTCTCCTACGGCAGCCTTGGGATCATGACCAAAGCAGTAGAGACAACACGGAAAGGGAGGATTTGGGAGGGCTTGATGGGCAGAAGGCTGATGGGTTCAGCATGGGAAAAGTCAGACTTTCAGAAGTGCTTTTGAAAATCTTGCCCACCATAGCTGATGCTGCAAATCATGTCCTCCCAAGGAGCTTGGCACATGCATTTAAGTCCGCTGCACTTAATTATTTTCAGTCATAACTGTGTTTAAGATTGGTGTCACAGTAGCCAGTACCACAGTAAGAAGATTGATCATTATGATCTTACGTATCTTAGGTAAAATATCTTATGTAAATCAAGGAAAAATCAATACCAATAATCAAACATTCACACCAAGAACATATAAACATGTTTTTATGGCCTTTATTCAGTAGTAAAAGCAAAAGATAAATTATCATGCTGATAAAAATAAGACACTGTTAGCAGCTCTTCTTTCCTGATGAAATCAGAACTGAGAAGCTTTAATTCTCTGAGGTTCTTATTCGTTGTTGTTTCTTATTTTATTTCTATTTTATTAACCTCCTCCAGCTGCCACAATTTATGACAGGCTTAGAGAAAGTCAAGTGTAACTAAAGGCACTGGCAGAATTATCTCTGTTGGTCTTGCTGTCAGTATGACACTTTCCACTCGATTTTTATCTGATGCAACCTGTGGAATAGACAAAGGAGATCTCTAGCACTGAAGTTCTCTGACAGGAAGTATCAAACTGCTTTTTTATTTTCAGAAGAGACTAGCAGAAACTGTAGATAAACAAGAGAAATATTGTCTTGTTAATTTATGCTGACAGAATCCACTTAATTTTCCACTTAGATGGATTTTATTTTGCATGAAGGAGACCAAAGATTTGTCTACTGCAAATGGACTTCTGATAGGATCTTAACCTGCTGTGACTGAAGATACTGAGAGGGCATATGATCCAAGGTAGTTTTATTGTTACAGCACAAAACACAGCTGGAAATGGCAAGTGATTCTCTGTGAGCTCTTATTGTGCAAAAGTAACTTGACCAGACATGTAGAAACTTGGGACAAACAATAACAGCAAGTAACTCTCTCACTTGTGTTTTTATCATAGTTTTTCATTGTATTAACCTAGCTCACAGAGACAATCTAAATTCCAGTATGGCTCCACAAAAGTTTCATTAACAAGCCAAGGCAAGACTGATCTGCTGTCTGTCATAACCTCTGATAGCCTCCAAATGATAATCTTTAAACTTAGCTTCGCTCCCAGGGAAGCTGCATGCAAATGCTCCACTTTGTAAACACTTGTCTTCTGCAGATTAATATTAGAAGTGATGCTGGATTCAAGAGCTGACCTATTTCTCCTTTTCTTGGCTATTAGGGAAACTAAAGTCTGAACTTAGAAACTGTTCCCTTGACTGAATCAAAGACACTGAACAATACCTACTTGGGAAGTTTTTGGATATGGATGAAGATTGTGGCTCAGGCTCTTTCCCCAAAAACTGAGTGCTAAGTAATTGTACACAAATCTCGTTTTTCTCTTATCCATTTCAGCAAAATACACTTTAACAATAAAAAGTAATGTTTTGTAACTACACATTGATGAAAGGCTTACTCCTATGAACAAGTCAGGGAATATCATCAACAAAACTGTTTTACTTTACAACAGATGTGTACATTCTAATACCATTGGATGAGTCCAAAACTCTCCTGAAAAATAAGAATATTGTTCTCTAATTCTAGCTTGTACTTCTTTACCAAGGTTTTTTCTACATTTGAGAAGATGGAGTCAGTCCTCAATAAAGTTGTGTCCTTAAATGTCCCCTACTTTACATTTCAAGGAGATGCAATGACTCTTGTTAGAGCTTTGCAGTGCAAAGCAGCCAAGATGCTGCTCTGTCCCAAACCTTACTGCACCTGTGTTAGGGGGCTACCTACAACTTTCCAGGTGCTAGAGAGCTGCTGGTTCCCCCTTCACAATGTCTTAATCCCTGATGAATGTTTAGCTTCTTAAGTCAGTAAGAGAATAGCTGACTCCAGCCATGGCTCTAAACCAGATGTGATTATGGCTTGCCAAGATGTACGATGTGCAAGGTTTAAGCACAGCGTTTTGAGGATATTTTTACAGAAGGAGGAAGGTAGAAGCCAGGAACACGTTATAAAAAACACCATAAATAAGTGAACCACTCACAAGCAGGAGAGGGAGAGAACTGGTCTGGTCCCCTGCAAATGCACTCCCTAGTAAACAAGGCTGGATCACTCCTCTCTGTGTAGAAAGAGAGCATGAAAGTGGCTGTTTCAAGTTGTTCCACTGTTAATAAGAGGGGCAGGAAAGATGTGACTACAACCCTCCTAAATCCATTAGCTGCCTGAAGAAGTGGAGCAGCTAAGGGGGAATCATCACCGTCAAACACAATCCTATCAAAACAGATAGGTAGGGACAAAGCTGATGTTATCTCCTTACACACGCGGGTACATGCACACATGCACATGCACACATGCATGCACGCTCTGCCTTCCCCTCCCTCAGGAGGGAAGAAACCAGTCTCCCAGCTGGGATGCTAAACAGTGATGGGTGCTCAGGGCTGCCAGGAGCCTGGGGTACAATCTGTCTTTCCCTCTAAGCTGCTGTGCTGGTCTTGATCCTTAGGGGGCTGCCAGGCTCCACCTCAGAGCCGGCCTGAGCACTGATTTTTAGGATAACTAAAAATTTTTAATGTAACATTTTTAGTATAACTAAATTTGGTCATTTACTTTGGAAAAGAAAATGCCTTGGAATAAAATAAGCAATGCCAGCACTAAATATGAAGTACTGGTAATACAGTGACACTTACCTTAGATAACCAGCCAAAGGACTGACAGAGCTGTGCTACTTGGTAGAAGAATTCTCCTGCTATTCAACAGAGCTGAGTGAATAACTGAATTTTTGTTTGTCTGAACTCCTAAATAAAGCACTGCCAGAAAGGGGAAGAGAGTGAGAAAGGACAATATTTTTCTCCAAATGAAATTGATTTTTAGGAGATTCCTGCTAAACTGAAAAACTGAAAATATTTCCATTACAGTTTAGGTCTTTTGAACAGAAACAGGGTATTTGAAATGAAAGGCAATGCTTTGGCACCATGTATAAACATGCCTTTTTTTTTTTCCCCTTTTCTTTTTTTGCTTAGTTCCATAGAAATCAAGGGAGCAGCTTCCATACTGAAATATATTAGGAAAATTTATAGGTGAGGTTGGCATCCCAAGGGAAAAATATAGGTGCCCTTGTCTCCAAGGCACTCACTGTGAGCATCTCAGACTCTATTCCAGCCCTTCATTGAAGGAATGGGAACATCAGCATTTCCCTGATGTGTGTAGGCACAGTGTGGTGGAACTTTCCATAACTGAGGGAAACTGCTCTAAACATCACCATTTTTCCAAACATTGGTACCATGAAGCTGGATACCAAAGAACTTATTTGAATAAAGCTGTTTAGCAAACTCAGATTAATGGCAGCAGAGTGACAAACACCCTTTTCTGGTTTATTGCTAACAAAAGGAGACCCTGCCCGAGACAGCAGCATGTCCAAAGGTGTTGTGAGATGATCTCTTCAGGTGGGTATCATCAAGTACGAACCATTATCTGAGCTGTATTTGTTACCCATCTGTTACAAGTGATACTAACTCCATGTTAGTATCACTTCGAGTTAGTTATGTTTAGAGCATCCTAAAAGGCCCAAGGAGACATTTTTGGAGGCAGCTGCAGAGGCAAGCACAGTGCAACTCACCTGGCAGTAGGCTGGTGCACCCACACTCTCCTCTGTGCTTTTTCCAACCAGCCTATGCTCTCCAGGCTTCCCCTCTTTTCCATCTCCTCTGCTCCTCTCACAGTGTGTTAGTGTGACACGAGAAAAGTATTTTAAAAAGCCAGCATTGAGTGTGAGATTTTATTTTGGTGCTTGTTTCCAGGCATCATGACTGTAATACAGCAGGAAAGCAACTTAAATTTGTTTTTTGATTAGGTCTCACTGGAAGACTTATTAAGAGCACAAGTCAGTAGAATCATTGCTTGTGCTGTGTAGAGATCAGTCAATTAGACATAGAAATAGCTCATTTTATATCGGCCCCAAATAAAACTGTGGCTCCATTTTGATTATATGGATGTAAAATATCTTCAGTATGGCACGCTTGATTTTTAAATGTAGTGAACTAAAAAATAAAGTAAGCTCAATATTAAAATTAATCAAGTTATTTTATGTGGACAGGAGTTAAATTCAGTGTGGAAATACTTCCCATAATATAGTAAAATATAAAAGGAGTTTTGTATAGCAAGATATCTTTTATATGTATAGGCATATACACACAAACACATCCAAAGGATGTATATACACATACATACATATATATATATATATACACATAGACATGGATAGACAGGTAGGTGGATGGATAGATACGTATACATGACTGCAGAAATATATAAAAAAATTGAGAAAACAGTGAATTCTTACTGAACCTTAACAAATGCACTTTAATACAAATATAATTGCATCTACACTGGACAGCTTTGAATACAAAATCTGCTTTCTAACATGGATCTCTGTTCTTGCCAATTAAAATGGGAACTCTTTTAAAGAGTATCCATTTACACCCCAAGTTGCTAAGTTACAGAACAGAAGAGTACTGTTATGCACATCTTGTTTTCAGAGGCCACACCTCTGATTCAAGGACACCAGCCCATACTGGTTTAGTTTTTACCTTTGAGAGCCAGTCTTTTACTGGAGCTCTTGAAATTCTAGTCAAGTAGTGGGAATTTTGATATTAAAAAATAAAAAAAAAGAAGTATTTTATTCACAATCTATATTGTATATTGACTATAATCTAATTTTATCATTCCGAAATGCAACAGTAGAAAAACAGAAGTGTCTTTTGCCAGTTTTTTTTTTTCCTACACAGTCTGGCACCCTGGTTCTGCCGTGCTGGTCCTGCTCTTTTCGTTTTCCTAGAGCATTTCTGCAATGCTTCACTCCTAGGGAATGGTTGACTCAGTGGACTGTATCTTTAACTCCTACTACCTCTCCTGAGGGGAACCAGAAGTGCACTTCTACCCTATTAGCATCTCTATTAGCCAGCCCCATAGGAGAAAAACATGAGATACCTGTTGTTTTAAAAGTAAAGCTCAGCTAGAGGCCTTACAGAATGGTTATGCTCCGAGCCCTATAGGTTTTAGTGTCTACATCATTCAGAGCCACAACAATGTATAGGGTTCTTCCAGGTTTCACCCATAACCTACTGGAAATGTGTCTCCATAGATGAGGGTTTGTTGCACATAGGTAAAACCTTATAAAATGAAAGCCTTGTTGCTTCATTTTTGACACTTTCTAAAATCATGGCTCAGGCCTGTTACTTCATCTAAGTAGAGAAGGACTGTGTGAAAGAGACACAGCTGAATTGGGGGTAGAAAAACACGCTGCGTGACCGTCGCGTGCTCACAGTGTGGTGTGTGGTGGTTGGTTGAGTTATGTTTGTTGTGCTTTAAAACTGTGTAAACTGATAACCAGGTAACTGCTTAAAAAGGCCGTGTTTTTGCAATAAAGGGCTCTCCTTTGCACCTGCCTGGGGACTCTGCGTCGCTCTTTATCGCAACATGGATTAGCAGAACTCGCTCTGACACAGTAGCACCAACTCAATCCAGGAGTTGTAGCAGCATGGTACTGTGCGAGTCTCTGTAACTTAGCTGCTTGCAATGGAGCAGCCATTTAATTTGTGGGCTAGAAGAGGCTTACTTGCCAGCTCGGTGGGAGGCAAGGTCAGCCTGGCCCTCTACAATACAGTAATAGATGGTGCGTACCAGATCCTTGGTCCCGGGGTACCTTGTAACTGCTGCTGGATCTGTGATCCACGCACCACTGATGGCTGCAGAATATCTGCAAGGGTGAAGTCCACAGCATTGTGTCACAAGGTGCTGCTTTAAGTCTGTTTCCAGCTGCTAAACATCAGGAGAAAGCTGATAAATGCAGATGAGATTTCTTTGTGCTCTATTTTCACTTGCTTTACTTGCTATAGAAGCAGTAGGTGATGAAAAGGGCAGGATGAAAAGTGATGTGTATGGCTGTGAAAGAGAGAGAAAAATACAGCTGGGCATCTCTAATGAGGTGCAGTCCAGTTTATAAAAAAAAAAATTAAAATTGTTGGGCTGAGCGCCTTAGAGCAACACAGACCCAGATTCTTTGCAAACAGGAACTAATTGCTAAAAGCTCTCCAGAGGATTTTTTTTCATTCCTTTCAGTTAGCATTGGCAGAGGTTTAGAAATTTCATCGAGAGGAATGATCTCTTATAAGTCCTTCTTTCTTAAATCTTTTTTCCCTCTTTACTGATGTGAGGATTGGCACCAATTTAAGCAACTTCTTTCATCTCTGAACATGGACTTCCTTAAATTGGTTTAACAATTTAATCCATTTAGCTGAAGTCCAATCCAGTCAAATCCTTTCAAGAATTGCATGGAACAGACCTTCAGTGTTTTACCCAAACCACTGCTCCATTAGCAACTTCAGTCAAGGAGCTCATGTTGCTCCTTTTTCTGGTAACACACCCTGACACCCTCAGTTGACTCTGGGACGACTTAGGGGGTCTTTTAAGTTTGTTTCCAGTGAGAGAAAACTCAGTGTCTCAGAGGCTGACTGTGGCTCTACAGGTATGCTGGCTTTGTTTATTTATACCTACATGAAAGCTGTTAAAACAGAGGCAATCACATGTGGCCTCCACAAAATCTCGGTAGCATAGGGCCTACACAGCACAGCAATACCACCATTCCAAAAAGCCATCTTCCTTCAGAGCTGTCCATAAATATCACCAATGTTGCAGGATTCTGTTGGGGTTTTTTCCCCGATGAATTGTTCAAGTAGTAGCAAGGACGACTGTCAGCCTGGTATTTTGCCCATGTTAGAAGGGAAGAAAGAGAAGGGAATTTATAGGTCTGCTAACATTTTTCCCGGCTGGGCAGCAGTACTCTGTAAGCTTTGCTGGGTGCTGAGGCATGTGGGAAAGCCCACTGTCACTGACACAGCATGGGACCAGGCTGACCCTTTGGCTCTTCCCATCTGCCCCTCCCAGCCTGCAGCCTGCAAACTACAGGCTGCTCTCCCACTGCAGAATGCACATGCTCCCATCCCCCAAGTTTGTTATGTTATTTTTATGTCCATGAAAGCATTAAAGTCAGGGTAAAAGGGACAAATAGTCCAGATTTCAAGATTTTCCATCTAGACCAAAAAAATGCTGCATGGCATGTGTGTTTAGCATTAGCAGGAAAATAAATGTGCTGTTTTCAAATTTTTGCTTCAGGGTCAGCCAACATCAGTCTACCATGTAACAGCTTTGAGGGGGAAAAAAAAGCTTCACTTAAGGATACATCTGCCAGAGTAAACAGTGCCTCAAACCAGGGAAATCTAAAGCACATGCCTTATTGTCAAGTTTGGTTTAAGTTGTTTTACAAATCAAAACAGCAGCTCAGTTTTTAAAACCTATTTTTAAGTCCACTAGTGCTCTATGAAGGAGTATAAAGACCTACATTATTGTTTCAGTCCTTGTATTTTAAAGCAAATATGATGTACCAATTTCTTTCCCATGAATTAATGTCTTATCCCATTCTTACGTGCAGGTCTTCCTACCTCTTCATCATTTCTCATAAATCAGAGGGTAAGATTCCCCATTTTAACTGTCCTGATACACCCTGCACTTTGTGGGCAATCTTTCTGTAGCCACTGGGGCTTCTTGTGAAATATATTAGTGCTTCCTGTAAGGTGAGAGCAACTAGTCCTCAATCCATGCTGGAAAAACACAAAATTTGCATGAATTTGTGTGAATAGGTGGAAGTTTGTGCTCAGAATTGACTTCTCCTTGGGAAGCAAAGCACATACCAAATGAGAAACCTCCTGCACTTAGGGTATGTGCAGACAGTCCTTCTGATTAATGTGGGAGTATTTGCATGCATATGTGAGGGAAGAATTTGGCTCTTTGTAGTCAAAACGCTGAAGAGTATTTAAGGAGCAAAACCAAGCCTGGAATGTTTTGAAGACATTTCCAAGAACCTCTAAGAAAGGATAAAGTCTTTGCCAAACAGAGACAAACCTCATCAAACCCTATAGCTTCCTTTTCAACTTTTATCGTTTCTGTTCCCCCACAAACTGAGCCGCAGCAGGTAATTCTGCTTGCTTGACTGTGGCTCAAGTTCCATGATTATTTTATTCCAGTCTGAGCTGTGTTTAAAGGGGGTGGGTGGGGTGGTCTCTTCCCCGTTTTTCATCTACCCAAAGCTACTTGTGCCCTTGCAGCTGTGAATAATTTGTTCGGTTCTGCAGGGAGCTGGACAAGGGAATGGATCCAGCTAAAAATCAGCTTGCTTTCCTTCACCCAGTCCTCCATTGTGCCTTGCTCCTCCAGTACTTCTGGATGAGCAGTAATGTGAGCACATGGAAAAGATGTGGGTATGTGACCAGATGAACAGACAAAAGGAGCTGGCATTTTCCTCACAGCCCCTCTGCACAGCACTGGCTGAAGCAACCATACAACTTTGGCCTAAATCTAAGGATAGTAAGTTAGTATCAGTCTCACTCAAGAACTGTTCTAAGATGAGTGATGTTTAAACACTCTGCAGGTCTTCCTCAAATATAAGCAAGGTCTTTATTTAAAAAAAACTCATATATTTGAATATTCCATTTCTACATCTCAAGTGTCAACCACGCACACTGACGCATGATAAATAAAGGGAAACTTAAGTGGGAAGATATTCCTATTTGTTGATGTATATGTTGTTGGATCAGTTATGTGCAACATGGCTTAGCATATGTATGGGGAAAGACCAGTTTGGTGATATCAAAATAAATTTTCTCTTTTTTAGTGTAAATTTTTGTGTTTGTTCATTTTATATGAGTAAAACACACACAGTTATCAGTCAGTCTACTTCACTATAATTGTGGGTTTTGATGTTGTGGTGGAGCACTGAGAAAGCATCAGATGCCACCTTAGTAAGAATAATTCAGTTTTAAAAATCCTCTAAATATCAAGTATTTACTATAAAATATTATCCAAAGCAACCAAATATAGGAGATGGCCCATTTTATATGAAAAGCTATTAAAACTGAAGCCAGCTCTCTAGAATGTCCAAAGCATTACTTAACTGACATAACTTCAAAAGGTAAAGAGAATAAAGCCAAGCTTAAAGACCAAATGCTGAAGTTCATTCCAATCTGTGAGCCATTACTAGCTCCAGTAGGACAGGTTATGTGTGAGTGACTGCTCACCAATACCAATGTGTGTCCACCAGATCCCATATCTTTCAATAAAACTGCAGCAGATGCAGTCACTCAGGTGTGAAGCTGGAGTGAGATCAAAATTTGGCTTCAGCCAGTATGTTAGTGGGAGTGGTAACAGAAGTATTGACTGCAGCCTGCAGTTGGATACAAGGAACAAAGGTAATAAAGCACATCTGATTCCTGCCCAACATCAGCCAGACTGCTCTGAGATGGGAGGAAATGTAATTTTTCAAAAAGGTTGGTTTTTGAAGTGTTTCTTCTCTCTTGGGCAGCAAGAAGGACTGATTCAGCTTCCCAGCATTCTTGTGAAAATTACTTAAATGGCACTTGCTGGGGCCTCCCATGAAGGAACTCAGGAAGGTACATAACTCTCCAGGAGCACCCAAAAATGAGTAACCTCACCAGGAAAGTTCCAGGATTTAAATAAAGGGGTCTACACAGACATGATTCTACATGAAGGAAAGGGGAAGTGGGGGATACAATTAAATAGCAGTTTGGAACGGGTGAACGCTCAGTAGGAGCAGTTTATACCACCTCCTGGGGCAGCTCTCGGCTCAGTGCTCCTGTGGCTGGCTGGTGAGGTCACCATCAGAGCCTTTTCTTGCCCCTGCTGATGTCCCAGACAAAGCCAGTGTTGGGTGGCCATGGCCAGGAAAGAAATCCTCACCCAGCTTCTCAGGACAGTACTTGACAGCCTGCATGAAAAATGGGGCCATGCCCTGCCCAAACAGCTCTGAGGTGGCCCAGCCATCACTCCTTATCACCAGTGCTCAGCATTTGGGTGTGTTTGGATGCTCAGCCATGTTGACTGTCCCTTGAGAACTGCTCTGGGTGTGCTTTGGCTCCCTGCAGAGGAATGGGTGACCCTGAGCACTCACAGACAATCTTCATATCCCAAAAGGAAGGTCATCCTTCATCAGTTCCTTTTCCCTTTTTTCTGTGTTTTTCCATTTCTTCTATGTCTTCCAGTTTGGATCTTGTACTTCAGTCCCAAAAGCTGCACTTCCTGCCTAGAGGCACCATCCATCCCATGCATGGGTGAAACAGATGGTGGGCACAGATGGTAATTTCACCCCATTATTTAGCAGCTGCAAAAGGAAAAATTACTTCAGCCAATTGCCTGCATACAAATGGCCCCAGCTTACCCATGCAGTTCCTTTTATTTACTAAAGATACTGGCAAAGAGCCGCTTTCCCATCCAGCAAGTCTCCATCCATCTGGAGGTCTGGGCTGTCCGTACAGCTAGTGTCGACAGCAAGTGCCTCAGTCTTTCACGGTTTCAGGCCATTAAGGACTCCAACGAAGTAGAAACTACTTTCAGGGCAGGCTCAGTTGTGTCTGTCCAAGAACAACACAAATGAGGTGTGGATCCGACCAGCTACACGCATTCCTGTCGTGGTGGTGTCATATGTAAACAGCTTGATCAAATCTACTCATTGGCTGCAGTCTTCTGTCGTGTTTGTGGAGGAGGCCGTGGAGAACTTGGACAAATGTCTTGCAGCAGTGCCTTGCAGAGCAGGATAGCTGAGACACCAGCCCACTTGGATCCCTGTGCAGAAAGCCTTTGTTGTCAAGAGCCAACATCTCTCATTTTGCTTCAGACTCAAATTTAGTATGCAGACATTCAGCTTAGAGGAAACCTTTTAACAGCAGCTGGCCATTTTAATTATAGAAAGAATATAAACAATAAATTTCTAATATTAGATACATTTCTCACAGTCCTTGTTTCTGAAAATAATGTCTTAGGACCATATCCAAGCCTCACTGAATCAGTGGAAAGTGTCCCACTGACCTCATTGTGATTGGATCAGGGCCTTAGTTTCTTAAAATAAAATTTTACAAGGTACAGGCTAATCCTATTTCACATATTTTTAGTTAAATGGCTGAAAAGGTTTTTTCTCTCCATTAAGATCCATACAAAACAAAGACACAGCCACAATCTTGGCACCAAATATTCTATAAGGAATTTAAATACAAATAAGACATGGGGTTGAAATTGATTTACACTTGGGCTTCAAAATGGTGGGTTCAGAGCACCGGTCCTAGGAGCAACTGTGGGGGCCCAGGTGGCTGGCAAGGGGTGGCTCATCTTCCCCTGGAAAAGCAGCAGTAAGCCAAGCACAAAGCTGCAGGCTGTGCTCCAGAGTGCTTACCAAATTCCACCAATATTTCATTTGTTTAATTTTTCATATGTAGCCAAGCTCTAGGCAGCTGTAAGGAGCTAGAGCTACCAAAACACTGCGTGACAAGCTGTGCCTGCGGTATGTCCAGCCACACCAAGCCTAGAAAGCAGTAAAGCACTCCCAAGAACATCTGATTTTGTGACTTTCCAGCCCATAAAGTTTCAGATAAGCTTTAGATAAGTAAATGGGGGAGGCAAGAGGAAGTTATCCAAACAAAAGTATCAACCTGCTCCTTTTATTCTACTCCCATCCACTGCTACAAACTTAAAAGGAAACACATTGGAAAAAGCAAGGCGGTTGCTAGGAGCAAGTGGAGTCAGTCACATGCAAACAGAGGTTACCCCTCCTGCACCCAGAGGAAATCCCCAGCTTCGTCACTGCAGTAGCAGCCAGGCCAGCAGTCAGAGACCCCCTGCACTAATATCTACAGCATGGCAAAAGGTGTCATTTTTAGAAGATGTAAAAACCATAAGGGAAAAAGAATAGAAAGCAAACCACATGAAAAAAGAAAATCGTGAAAGTGAAAAAATATAGGTGACGCAAACGGAAAGGTAATGTTCCCAACACACCCAGTTACTGCCACAATATTTCTAGTTTGCTTTGGTTTGGTTTAGTTTTAACTCTATGAGTTCATGTTACCTCTTGTGAAGTTTAAGTACCCTGTTCCTAGCTGTATGAAAATCCTGTACCACCCTCCTGGCAGCGCTGGTCAGCCCTGCCCACTCAAAGGCAGTGTAAAAGAGTGGTACCATGCCCCAAAGCAGAGCTGCCCCAGTCAATGCCATCTCTAGTAGGCCTGGTACAACCCTCCAGAATGCATAGATTTTAATGGTATCTGGATGTGGAGCTCAGATAAAGCGCATGCAGCCTGGGTTGCAATTAAAGTGCACTCAAACCTGACACATTCAAAGAGTATTTTGACACATTGGCATGCAGATATAATGCCATAGGTCAGATGAAAGAGAAGGGGCTAGAAAAACACCAGGAAGACAAAGTGAATCCATGACAGCACCATCCAATTTCACCATCAGGAATAATGTATTTATTCTATGCCTGAGCCAAGATTTAAATTGCCAACAGCTTTGTCATCATACCCTTTCACCCCTGGCTCACTTTTGCATACAGCATATCACAAGACACAACAATTCATTTTCTCCTGCCTCGTTTCCTGTCAAACCCTCCTGCATGTTGCATAGGGATTTCTTGCCCCATAACTGGGGATTAAATAGCCAAATGATCCAACAGTGCAGTCTAATGCACACTTTGATATATCCAGCTTGTGTTAGCCCGGTCTTGCCTCCACTCCCTTGGACTTCTGAACACATGTTCATATTTTAAAATCAATTTTAAATTTAAAAAGTATTTTCCCCTAAGCTGAAGAAGATCTGAATGGCTGATCCTAACCTAGGGTGTAAAAGTAGGCAAGTCTGCCTGGGGAGCCCTCCAAGCATGAGATGTTCGTGGGCTTTTCCCTCTGCAATATCTGCATAGACCCACTAGGACCTAATAGAGCCCATCCTGGCAGCTTGGCCCCCCCTGAGCCTCTGAGGCAGCACTGAAGCTGTCCCTGCACCTCATCCTAAAATCTGCCTCTCCTAAGCAATTTAGGGAAGCAGTCGTATAAACAACAGAAGGGCTAAAAAATATGCTTTAAATAAGATGCACAGAGAACAGATTCTATTGTCATGAAAATGAATATTAAGGGTGACTCTTGTAAGCTGATGCACTGATGTGGGGGTTGAAGACAGAATAGATTTTTAGATGACCTTGCATGGCAGCCCTAAGATTAGCTCAGCTGGTGAAGGCTTGGTGCAAATAATGCCAAGGTTGTGGGTTCAACCCCCTGTACAGGCCATTCACTTAGGACTTAGACTCAGTGATCCTTGTGGGTCCCTTCCAGCTCAGAATATTCTTTGATTTTTCTGTGATACTTCTCCTGAATCAAATTACCTCTCAAATTAATCCTGACTTTGTGTAGATCAGATGTATTTTCAAGCTTATTTGGGTGGTTGGTATTGAACAGCATGGCAAACAAATTTAGTAAGATTTATTCTTGGCACATATTCAAAGGTTTCTTCAGTGATCATGAACTTGTGATTTTGGGAGAACAACTGGTCACTCCAGTTCCACTGCACTGCCCCAGTTCTTGGATTAGGTGACTTAACCATCCTTAATCTTTTTTTCCATGAAATATTTTCATTCAGTTGAGAAATATATGTTGCTATGCAAAAGAGACAGGTTTGCAACTCTGCTGGAACTGACCTTCCAAAAGATTTGTGCAACCACAACTTACATTTGCAGAAAAGTGCACATTAAGCAAATGAAGATGCTTGGAAATGCAGCCACGGGAAAAGGTTTCTAGATGTCATTGAAATGTCTATAAATAGGTTTTCTCACTGCTTACCCTAGTGGTTTAGCAATCCAGACAGCGGGTAACATTTTATGTCCATGTAAACTATACCATTTCCATTGACATCACAGGGGATGTGACACTGAACCCAATGATAAGTTTTGCATTTTTGTGTTTAGAATTTGCAGACAGGAGAACAGACATCTATTTGTAGTTGTACTCTAGCCATTTTTAACAACAGTGTGCAGAAATGTTAAGCTATCCATATTCATTAGCAAGAGGAAATGCCTCATAAACTCAAAATGCTACACTAAGGACTCTTTCGGTTTTACTTCTCTCTTTATTTCCTTAAAGAATGCTTTGTTTTCACTGCTGTCTTGTTACCATTCAACTCTAAGAAATACAGCCTGCATGCTTTACCCGTCTGCCCACCCCCAGATACGCTTACAGCCAAATATTGCTTCCCCTTCCCTTTTCAAAACAAACATCCTCTCACTGCTCCCCCCGTGCTGCTCAGAAGACCCTACAGAAGAGGCCAGGATACTTCGCAGATATTTGACAGCCTGCACAGCAGAGGCATGTTTTTTTTCAGAGGAGAACCTACAGAAGGTTGAAATGTGCTTGACACTGGAGTGCCTGGCAGAATGGGGCTCCCACCAGTCCCAAGGGTCACCCTTGGGGGTAGGGTCTCCTGGGACCAGAGACCCCAGAGTTCTCTTGAGCACTCTTCAGGCCGACCATAAGAGGAGCAGTGGGCAGCGGGGAAGGACAGCGATTCCAAGGGTGCTTTGATGCTGCAGCCAGTAGCAGTTTCTGCTGGTAAGAGCAGAGACAGACAGGACTGACAGCCACCAGGCTGTGGATAGGCAGTCTGGGTCACCAGGGTTAGGCTCACAACTAATGAGCTCCCTGCTCCCCTTAAAAGTATCTTGGTTTTCTGCTGTTTACTTTCCATGACCACACAAGCTTCTAGTTCTGTGAAATAAGGACTTCACACCCTTTTGCCTAGCTCAGCAAGCAAGAACAGCAGCCAGTCCACTAGTTACGCTCATCAAAACTATTCCTTTGGCTGTCATGCTTCTTGAGGTATTTCAGGTTTGCATGTCTCAGTTGCCATCCATACCAAGATGCCATTTTCAGCCCAAGAACTGAATTGCTCGCATGTCCATTTAATTATCAGTCTTAGAAGTGCTTTGAAGTGTAAAGGCTAATTATAGAAACAGTAAACATTAAACCAAACTGTGAGCGACCTCTCCACAGGATGTGAGCAAAGTCTGCCCATCATCAGTCCAGGTTCAGCTCCTGAGCTACCCACCAGCAGTGGGGGTGCAAGGGATGCATTCCTAAAGTCACAAGTTAAAACCAAAGGGTATCCAAAAATCAGTGTTTAGCCAAAATAGGCCACCAGATTTCATAAAGGCCGTACTTTTATTCCAAGTTTGGGATTTCTACTCTTTGAGGTCTTGCAGCTAAAATTTTATCATACGGACTTCCTTCTCTGAAGTCCCACCTTCAACAACACCTAAAAGAGTTGATTCTGAAGATAGGCAAGGAGCAAAGCTTCATAACTACTGGCATTTAAAAAGCAGCAATACATGCTTGATTATATGGCTTTTGACACAGTCTTGAGCTCCTGAGACTTTGCTCTTGAAAAGACTATCCAAAAACTTTTTTTGTCTTAAAGTTCATAACTAAAATACATTTTTCTATCAGTGCTGCAGAGAGAGTTGGGTGGGTTCTACTTGTTCAGGACATGTAAATCATTCACTTTGATTGCATCACTGATGTGTTAATCTGTTATTTTCTAATTTGCCTTCAGGTTCTCCATAACCACCTCTCCAAATGACAGGAGGAGCAAGAATGATAACCATCTTACACTGCTGGAAACCCCGGTACATATCAGATCACACAGGGCACATACCACTTAACAGTGTAAATTCAGCCACTGGACAGGGTCATGCAGCTTTGGAGAAGTAACTAAGTATAAGTGATAGCTAGCAGTAAATACTGCCTTGTAAATGATGCCCATTATATGTAAAACTGGATATATACAGCATTGTTTTTCTTCCTTTCAAACTAAGCAGAAGGCTTTTTCTTCATTCAAATAGTGAATGCAATCAATAATACTTAGAACTGATGCTTTCTCTGGTCTGCCTCTAAAGAGTCATAGAAAGGTTTGGGTTGGAAAGGGCCTAAAGACCATCTAGTTCCAACTTCCCTGCCACATGTAGGGACACCTTCCACTAGACCAGGTTGTTCAAAGCCCTCCAGCCTGGCCTTGAACACCTCCAGTAATGGGGACCACCACTTCTTTGGGCAACCTGTTCCAGTGACTCATCACCCTCATAGTGAAGAGAAAAGAGCAACTAAAAAGGAACTTAAAAATGAGAATTGGTTCAGGAAAATACCTATTAAGTCTCTAACAGACTAGCTGATGTCTACCTTAATCAGACTTAGCAGTGCATTTTCAAAAACTGTCCACACTGATGCTTATAAAATGCATACCCATAAGGAAAATTTAGTCACAGGTACCAGGCATTCATTTGCATCTGCAGTTCAACTAGGGGCTTAAAAATCAGACATATATTTGGCAAACAAGTAGCACTTTTTCAGTAAATCAAACTTATAGGAGAAGATCCCTTTGGATAGGGCATTTTGGATAGGCTTACAAAATTTGGCACCAGTTAGTGCAATGAAATATTATCTTCATATCCCACTCACTCAGTTGATTATATCCTTTAAATAAAGGTATGATGCTAATGATAATGAGCTTGGGAGGCACGTTTTGTTGATCTTCCCAGACAACACTGTCTGTATAGGAACAAGATACTTGTTCTGGGCTGTTAAATGAAGGGGAAGTTATTTACTTTACTTAGGTTTCTCTATCACTTGTGATGCCTCCCCTCAAAAAAAAAATATATTTTCTGGAGCCTGGCTTAAACTTCAGAATTTTGGGGGGATTTGCTTTATAATTTGAGAGGATAAGAGGAAGAACTGTCCAGGTTAAACACCAGCAGATAAGATACCTACAGGAATGATCCACAAATCCATAAAACCTGTAAGCCCTGAGTTTCCTTCCTGGGAAACTGGTGCACAGTGTAATACATTATGTCCTCTGCAGGGACACAACAGAGTGTTCACGTCCAATCTCTGAGCACGGAAATTTAGATATCAGCAATAGTGCTTCCACTGAAAAATTCACACCGTTATAGCCTACACTGAAGTCCTGTGTCCAGCCCTGGGCTCCCAGGTATAAGAAAGACAGTGACATACTGCAGTAAGGCCAATGAAGAGCTGGTGGGATGGCCAGGGCTGGAGCCCCTGCAGTGAGAGGATGTGCAGGGAGCTGGGCTTTTTCAGCCTGCAGATGGCCATGGGGCATCTACTGCTGGCTTCAGCTGCCTAATGGGACCGGGTGTAGAGAGGACAGAGCCAGGCTATCCCCAGAAGTGCTCATCAGTAAGGCAGGGGACAAACAGCACTTGCTATAATATGCAAAAAATCTAATTAGATAGTAGGAAAATAGTTTTGCCATGAGGGTGATTAAACACTGAAACAGGGGCCCAGAGAAGGTATGGGATTTCTGATCCTCGTGATACAAAAGGTTGGCTGGATAAAGTTCTGAGCAACACCGTGTAAGTTGGCCTTGCTTTGAGATGAGGATCTGGACCAGGAGATCCCTGGAGGTCCCTTCAAACCTAAATTAGTCAGAGATTCAGTGAGAATATGTCTAAGTTATATCAGCAGAGCTGTGCCTCCTCTATTAATTGTCAGGAATTTTAACCGTTACATGAGAATTTGGAATTAACTGGATATATAATCGTCACAGGAAATTAGATTTTCCCCTTTAAATTAAACTGTCATGGCCGGAAGGAACATAAACGGGAATTGATAGTGCTCTGCAGTATATTGTATAAAAGCAACTACTATTGTTGCTTTTTCATTTCTGGGTAGAACTTTACCTTCCCAAGAGCAACAAAAAAAGTATTTTAAAGCAATGTGAAACCAGACAGGTAAGTACTCCTTTTTATTTTCCTTTTGTGCCTCATAGCTCTGCCTTCTTCTATGCATTATTTGGTTTTGGATCACATGGACCTAAGAGCTGTTGTCACTGCCACATTCCCTCAAGCTGCTATATCTTCTCCTTGCCTTTTCCTTCACCGCCCTAGTTCTTGAGCCTCCCTTTTCCACTCTTTTGCAAATGACAATAGCTGCCTTCAGCTGTACCTGATCTACAGGTAGCAGAAGAGCCAGAGGGTAATCCGACTTCTTTTTTGTCCAGGGAATTAAACTCATTTTCTATATGAGTTGCCGGAAATAAGGGCAGTCACTGTTCAAGACGAGATCACCAGGACCCATCCAAAATCAAAGCAATACCCCACGAGGGGCCTGGGACTTGGACTCAAACTTGGGCTCAGACTTGGAATCAGATCATAATTTGGGAACCAGGAGTGTGCTTTTTGGCAAAATCGCTGTTTAGGGAGGCAGAAGAGCATTTGTGACAGTCAAATACTTAGGATCCAGTGGAGAGAATCCTACAAACTATTTGCAAGAGAAATGTTGCCATTTATTTTCCTTACGCTCCTCCAAGCAGGGTTTGCACACATTCCTTGCTGTTATGCTGAATTGCTGCATCAGTTTCTTCTTGCAAAGGACAAAGCTTTACAAGCCCATCAATGTTAGCTAAACCCCTGCATTAGCATGTTGACAGAGCAAGTAACCAACACAGCAAGCATGTTTGACCTCTGAGAGAAACCTCTCCTGCAGCCAAAGATAAAATTAACAAAATAATGTTTAATATTTAGCAGGTGTAATAGGGGTAATTCTGAACCTCAGTGCGATAAATCTGTCCTCAGATTATTCTCTATACTCTTTTAAACTTCAGCACTGCGATGGTTCCTAGAAAGCTATGTTAAGCTCAATGCAAAATTCAATACTTAGGTATACACTGGAATTAAAAGTTTAATTTATTTATGAAACTGGTAACTACAGCATCACATTTAGACTGAACAGGCATCCCTACTTTTTAAAGTATGGAAATCAGTAAACAATACATCAAAATATGAAAATTGAACTGTGGGGAATGCTTAGGTTACCTGTGATGTCACAGTGAAATCACTTACTATTGATATGATCCACCTGTAATTTTAACTAAAACAGGGTTCACGTGCATGTGATTTCACCTGTGTGTATAGGCACATACAGCATATATTTATGCAGCTTCATTCTTTTAAACTATCTGTGTTTATGTGAAACCAAGATAAATTTTACATGTCTTAACAAACTCACTCGTTAAACATAATCAATGAGCTAATCTGAGATTCACTTTTAAAATTTCAAATAATCAAATAATGGGGACAGATTCTGAGCACTAAAGGGATATGATTTGTGTGCAAACTCTTTGAAGGATAAATTCAAATCAGCTTTCATTGCATTGTATTTTGCAGCAGTTGTAGCAGACCTCAGGTAAGAGTTAAAGCCAAGTTCCTTCACAGAGCTTTGCACTTAAACAGGCAATTATCATTAGGTGGTATGTACAGGAATAAGGACTTTTTTTAAGTGGGATTTTTATAATTTCCCACTACAAAAGTTTGGATTAAGCAGAAATGGGAGAGAGAAAAAACAAAAAAAGAATCATCTTTGGCTACTGTAAAACAGTGCAGTTAATAAGGGATAGAAAATTTTGGTTCCTCACCTGAGATACTAAGTTAATATCAGTAGTTCCCAAGATATTGCAATGCAGATTAAACATGTTAGCTGGAGCTGTCAGTGCCTGACAGGCTGATAGGAATGCTCCCTTTCCTTGGAATTGCAAGGGAGAAGTAGGAAAGTTGTAGGAACTGCAGCACCTCAGCTAGATACAGGACATTCCTCAAATGCACTATCATCTGGAAATGAATAAGCAGGGCCTAAATTCACAACACTTTCAAGGAAAACTCAGAGTGGCAAATCAATCTGAAACAAAACCTAATTTCCAGGACAAAAAATTAACCTAAAGAAAACTGAATAAGAGAAAGGTCCTTGCTTTTACAAAACACACCCTGTGTGCCTGCACGCGTGCGTGTGTGTGGTTCCTGTGGTTATGGTATAGGAGGCCATTGAATTATCAAACCAGTAATTTTGCCATTAGTTTTTCAGTTTGCTTCTTGCATGCATACTCTGTGGTCAAATCCATTAGTAAGTTAGAGTGATAAACACCTGGAGTCTATCAAAAACAAAGAGAGTCTTATTCTATACGTACAACCAGCCAGGCGAACATAACGAGCAAAGACTAACTGCATAATATAGAATTCAAACAGGAATATGTTTTTTATGATGTGCCAGGATAAGGGAGATCAAAGACTAAAGCCAAATAAATAGCAACTGGGTACCAGCAAAGGAAACATATTTAGAACTTAAAGTAATCAGAAACAAACCCAGTGTATGCCAACACCCTCTGAATTCAAAAGTAACATTTTCCTCCTTTTCATAAAAGGTTCAAGGGCTGGCAGATTTTATTTTGGTTTTCAATCTACTGTTTTATGACTGGAAAGGAACTTTCATTTCTCACAGACAATGGAATATGAAGAATCATCTCCTCACCCCATCGTCTATTTCCTTCTGATGTTTTTTGGGAGTTACCACACCACCACCACCTCCCTGCTGCTGTCTGATTGAATTTTCCTTGGCTGCTTTGTGGAATTTGCCAGCTTACATTAAGCATTTATTGAGCTCAGCTCCTTATCTCGAGCATCGCCTGGCAAACTGCAACAATCTGTCTGGCACCTGGGGACTGGCAGAGCAAATTTTTCCAGGTGGTACAAACAGACATCCAGAACTACAGGCCAACACTATTTTGTGAGACAGTTTCATCTAAAGGGAAAAGCCCAAATGACAATTTCCAGTGTCCTGTTTAGTACCTGCAATGTATCAACATAAACAGTTCTAAACGATTACTAGTACTAAAAAAAACACTTGCAGGGTAGGAAGGATGGTGGAGGGGTTGGAGGAAGGAGCAAGGAAAAGATACAAGAGTGGCAGTGAATCAACAGGCTGAGCCTGGGGGCAAGCAGTTACATCTGTGCTTGATTTGTCAGGGATTTACATTAGTGAAACTTTAACTCTTCAGATGATAAGTAAGATTACACTTACAGAACAAGTTTATGCAAATAAAGCTTAGTCTATGGAGTGTGTGAGTCCAGACACAGTGGATTTGGCAGGTTTCACTGAGCCTGGTGGCTGGGTTTAATAAGTGCATTTACATAAAGGATTAGGACATCTGGAAAAGTAGCATGGTAGTTTACTGAGATATAAATAACGTCAATTGAGAGGTCACAGTATGCAAAACACTCCCTACATGTAAATGAAAATCATGGAAAATGATGGGGCAGAGACTTGCGTCTTGTTCTTGGTTATGTCAAGCTAAGCTTTATGTACTGGCTAATCCATGCCTTTCTTAATCCTGATTTTAGTCCCCATTACCTAACCCCACTTCATGACAGAAGTGACCAATATGACCAAAACCTGCCTTTTTCTTAAAAATCCAAACCCAAAATCAGTGGTTCACATAAACTAGCATCAGGAGATATCCAGAATTCAAAGGATCTGTAGGAAATTACTTTAAAACTGTAATCTAAATAAGCAGTCTGCTAGATAAATCAGTTTTACCCCAAAGCCCAATAACATGCTGCCACAGAAACAAAAAACATCTCTTTTCAGCAACAGAACTAACACTGAAAAGTGTGTTTACACCTAATTCCAACTTGCTTTAAAAGTTCTGTGATACATACTAGTATTTTGGCTTTGCAAACTAGCATACTCGTGAAGTGATAAGAATGAGATAACAAGCAGTTTGCAAGAGTGATACCACACCCCTGAATTAATTTACAGCTTGGTAGGCAATTTTAATTCATTTTCATCATTCTTAAAAGTCTAAAATGACTGTTTCTCAGCTTATCCAACAGTTCAGCAGAGCACAGGCAGACCTTTTGCAAAGTACTGTAATGTCCATATGTTTATATTTCAAACTCTTTCCAATAAAGATTTTTTTAGAACAATTGAAATGTTGCTTATACAGAGCTAAAAATAGCTTGCTTTGGGTTTTTTCCTTTCTCCAGGTTTCTGATAAGCTTTACTTAGTTCTGGTTTTTTTCCAAGCTATTGATTACACACAAACAAAAGATTTGTCCCCATGCATGCTCGTTGAGACATTGCACCTCTCACACCTCACCGAGGTGTACAGGGAAACAGCAATGGTAAACTCGTCTGCAGTAATGTACTGCTCTTCTGCTTGTGCAAAAGCCCTCTGCGAAGAGACGTGGCCTGAGACCTGTTTAGAATTGCTGCAAAATACGCTGAAGAAATATATGTTCACAAACCAAATTATTTCTGCTGTCTGACCTCAAAATGGTCAGTTTTGCTCCTGTGCAATCCAATTATATCATTGCTATATTCAGACAGAGTGAGAAGCTGGCTGAAATATGGGCCAGAAGCAGCTGGGATTGTGTAGTCAGAGGGAATGTTGTTGCTGTATATATTGACCTTATCCAAACAATTCAATGCATAAAATGAAAAGCCAAGACATATAAGCATGAGGTATGAACATATCAGCAGCCATGTTCAAAAGGGATTAGGTTATGGAAGGGCCAGTTCAGCTGTATGCTCCTGCTGGCATCTGTTAATAGCACGGGAAAACACTCCTCATGTTTTGGTCAGTGAGCCAGATGTATCACTTCATTCATCCTTGCAGTTGGATGCTGATAACATCTGAAAGCAAACAAAGGTGATGATTTGGAGTGGCTGCTAGTAGGCACGCAGTTCTCTTTCCACTTATGCTCTGCTTTGCTTGGATGCTTCCCAACAGACAAGATTATAAGTTGCCTTAGAAAAGTGGCCATGTTCACTGAGAATTAAAAATTGTGATCACAGTCCAAATGCAGATGAGGCTACAGCACACCAAGAAATGCAGCCTAGCATGTTTGTGGACTTCGAACCTGAGGAAACACATGCCTAAGTAATTTATTTTCCTCCAGGGTTTATGGTAGACAAGTGCCAGCACCCTTCAGCTATTCGGTTCTCCGCATGTCTGGATTAATCAGTTCCAGCCCATCACTGGCACAGTCTGAGGGGAGAGGGCTTTTGGCCTCTGCTGCTCCTCTTTGGCATTCAAGCCATGACCCACTCCTGAGTCAGCTAGCTTAGTAAACTGAATTCAATTCCATGATCCTTGAGAAGCATTATAAAAATTATCTGCAATTTACTGTAAACTTCTCCATCAAATTCCAATTATTGTCAACCTATTTAGTCTATTTTTAGTCCTCACTACAGAATATTTATGTCTAAAGGAATTATTTAAATAATCTGCACACTAACTGCGCAGTAGTTTACAGGGAAAGTTACCCTAGAACAGCAGCAGATATGAGCTAGAGAGGTTTTGTTGAACAGGGCGGAATATCTCACACCACTGAGAGTAATTTTGGTTAGGGCTGCCTGCTGTACAAACTTTCTCTTTTCCACATCTCAGGCTGTTTGTTGCTGAGGACACTTGGTGAAAACTCTCCCATTTCCCTTGAAGTGATGATACAGCATTTTCCTGACACAGTATAAAATGTACAGAAAAACAGCTTATTATTCTCCATCTCTGACCAATTGGATATTAGTAGTAGAATCATGTTAAGTAATCTCTGTCAAATCCTATTAGCTCCCTTGCTCTCTTCCAGAGTATCTGCTGAATGATACAAAGCTTGCAGAAAAGCTAATCCTTATATACCTTATGAGTGCAGCCAAAGTATTTTGTTTGTCGATGTAAAAGAGACCTTCAGGCTTCCCATCATCCACACCACAGGGAGAGCTTACCATTCTCCCGTGGCAGTATCAGCAGTAACCAAGAACAGCAAACTGGAGGCACTAACCTGTGCTGCAACCATAATTTTCACAATTGTTCATAACCTGGGTTGAGAATTTAAATGCAAAAATATACTGAAACCCAAAGCTATAATTCCCACAGCAGCTGTAACTCAGTCACGGTATTTGGACATACATTGTGGAGTACAGACATAGTAATGCAAAACACTAAAGCTACCTCTGGTTATGGTTGGCTAGGGGAACCATAACTCTGAGTTTCCTGACTTTTGTGTTAAGATCTCAACCATAAATATTGCTTTAATGTAGCTTTGTGCAGTGGGTTTACATTGGCATTGGGAGATGCTCATACGGAAACAGTAGAGAATTAGTGTGGTATGCTTATTAAATGAGTAATGCTTTTAGAATAATTGCTGGGGTGAAATCATGGCCCCAGTGAAGTCAACAGAGACAGGGTTTTAACTCAAAAACATCTTATTCAGGGAAGAAAGCAGCAAATGTCCAAGTGGTTTTGCTCTTTATTAAAAAGGAAAGAATTTCAGATCAGTTCCCTCTCTCCAAATCAGAGATCTAAAGGAATAATCAGTTTATTCTAAAGAGTGATATGAACCTCAGCTAGCAAGTGGTTGGGGGGCACATTGCCTCCACAGAAAAACTTAGAGGTTATTTGGTTTGTTTTGTTTTCCTTTGCTGTTTTCCACATTAAATACTCCAAAGTGACTATCTTTTTCACAGTTATTTGCTAACTAAAAGAATTTCTTACTTATTCTAACATTTTGCTGTTTATCAGTTAATGACAGTAGGGTTAATGATCTCAGACATTATCCAGCAATTGAAAAAGGGTCACCACTTAAAAACTTTCAGAAGAAAAGTTTCAGCCAATCTGTGTAATTCAGTTGTTAATTTTTGCATGCCTAATTTGAAGAAGGGAGTGCAATACCATTGTTTTCCTGGTAGGATGCTAGAGAATATTTTTCCTAGAGGATTGATTTTTAGCTTATCATGATTTACTTGAACAAACCAGCCTATTTCATAATGAAAAAAAAATAAATAAAGAGAGAGATGGGCTAGTCACAAGAGGAAAAAAATTTGTATCTTACAGCATGTGACCAGCCAGAGGAATTCTCCTTTTGTGCCAATCTGCCTTGTGTTTTCAGCTGGGAAAGACACTGTGCAAACCGATAGCAGATGGTGGAGCTGAAAATAAGTGCTTTACATGTTTGATCCAGAGCCAGCATTTTGTTGTTTAGTTGTCTCACATCTTTGCACTGGGTTATGTTGTGCAATCACATGTGACACACTGAAATCAGCCTTATTGTCACAGTGTTTTCTGAAACAGGATTCTTGTTGCAACGGGCAAGAACTTGGTGTGTTTACTGTTCTTGGAAAGGCTTCCTCCATTGGAAGCCACCCTTTGAGGAAAATTTCAGCTAGCTTATCCTTGTGGGAAGGGCCAGTGGTGCCACTAGAAGAAATCTCTGCTCAAAGACTCTCTGGGGAAGAAATCCAGATGCCTTGGCAAAGGCTGGTGCAGAGAGGGAGTCTGTGGAGAGAAAGAGAGGGTGGTCTCTGCGAAGTGGTTTTGAGCCATGCAAATGCACTGCCACCAGCTTGCCTTGCAAAATGAAAATTTTCCAGCTCCCTGCCAGAAAATGTCATGTGGCAGCACAGTATTTTTAGCTGCAAAGGCAGCTATGAGTTCAGTTCTCTCTCTCTTTGCTGAAGCAAGGCTCTTAGATTGCTTTGCCATGAGCATGAAATGGCGTGTGCTGGTGAAGACTGAAGTCTGATTATTCAGTGACTAAATCTCAGAGTTAGCACATAATAACCCCATTTAAAGATGAGGGGTTTTATTAATTAATCTCAAATCTACCCATTTCCATGCTGGTCAGGCAACAGCTCCATTACAGTTCCTCTGAGGAAGAAAAAGGAGGTGGGAGAAAAAGGACAGAAGACAAAGATCAGTGCATGTCAATCTGTGATAATCTTGTTCCATGAGACTGTTTCCGTAATGCTACAGTTGCCTCTTTCTAGACTTTTTAGAATGTTTTTTATGTGGAAAAAACCAACCAAATGAAACCATAATAGAGCTAACAACAGGAAAAGAGGCCTCCAAAATTTCCACATAGAAGCTAACAAATGCAGGTCATTAGCTTCATGATATTTTCCAATTTAGGCCTGCTGAGCTTGTCTTACCTAGGAGCCCCTTTCCTTGGTGATGTTTTACTGAAGTGTGATCTCTCCTTATTCTGCTTTCCAAACTTTTTGCGGCCAGTGGGTGCCATTCCCATAATTCCACATTTAATGTCTCTCCCAAACCACATTATATATTTCCCCCCCTTTATTGTTGAAATCTGTGTCAGAAATGTAAAGGTATGAAGCTGAGGTTGTAACACAAGCCAGGATAGCAAGCCTGACCACAGTGCTTCAAATGTCTTTCGTGAGTTACTTTTGCAAATACGCTTGTACCCTCTACAGTAAAAGTCAGTGAAAAAAATATCCATCAGGCTCTAATATTGTCAGGTGTTGGGACAACACGACACAAAAAAGTAAAAAAATTCTTGTATTCAGTCCACCAAATTTAGTAATCAGTGCCACTACTAGCTCAGCCCTCACAGAAAGGCTGCTTTCTTTTTTCTAGCTGCTTAATAAGACTAGTTAGAGGAGTAGCTGGCTGGCATCTCCCCTTTGCGGTCATATTTACATTTAAAAATGTAAATATTTTGTTGTAATTAATATTTTCAGTGAAATAATTTGACTTCTTTTGACAAAAAATATGTCAGGGAACTATGGCAACTCAAAGCAGCTGAGGATGTTTCCCCAAAATAGTCAGTAGGAGCCCATATGTACAGGCACACATGCTTAAGAGGATAAAGAAAGCATATTTGATAGGTTTTGCTTTGACAAACAAATATATTCATGGCCATTTTACTCTCAAAATAGGGGAAACTATGCCTGCTGCGATGCAATATAATATTCTCTAGAATCAAAGACTTGCTATGTTTTCTTAACTGTATATTAAAATAGCAAAAAGTCTAAGCAACAAGATATGGTGATTTAAATTTCCCAACTGAAAGTTTTTGCATGCATATCTTTAATAGATGGTTCAGCTAATTAAAGAAATAGAATCAAATGAACCTTAACATAAACCTTTAAGAATATTAAAATTGCAAAAACTGACAGGAAAGGAACCTTGTCTAAAACACTGCAGTCTTCTGTGACATGGGCATTTTTAAAGAGGTTTTTACTTTGCATTTGACACAGTTTTATGTTTATAATTTGCTATGTGGTTCTAATTCTGTGTTTTGTAGTACTTAAGGTATGGGTACGGGTTTTATTTCATTTTTAAGCTACTCTGCTTATTTATTGATCTCTGATAGAACTTGGAAGCAAGACAAAAAAAGATTAGGGAAGTTCTAGAGATTTGTTTAAAATGTTTGTCAGATTTTACCTTAGAAAATTACAAACATATTGCACACATGTTAAAGATGATGCATAGATTACTTATGACAGAAAAACATAAATCATTCTGTATAGTTCCAAATAGATTTTCCTTGAGATTTGCATTCAAAGAGCCCATCAGCTTCAGAGGCAATTTGGAGTGGTATCTTATGGCATAATCACTCCTTCCCACTACCAGTTTCTGCCGGATATGCCCTTAACGGAGAAGCAGGGCCGGCTCAGTCCCTCATGGCCTCAGCTCCCAGGTAACTCACCCTCCATACCCGGGAGGGAGCTCAAAGCCCCTGTGGGAGATGGGCCCTTTCTGACACTCTTCTTCTAAGAGCTTTTCAGGCCTAGACTGTTGGGCTCCAAAGACCTTAAAATCAAGAACCAAGATAAGCAGAATTATTGAATATGTTAAAAGCTAGGCTTTCCATGACAATGTGAAAGCAGACCTTTCTCACAGCACAAATCTTTTTGCAGTCACCAGTTTCTCTTTAATGGGAGTGCATTCAGCCATTACTATTTACTCCTTTTCTAAACTTTTGCATCGGCATGCACTAATAATTTGTCCAATACCTGTAGCTCCCGTGGGACAAAGAACGGATACAGGTCTGTGGAAAATACTGAAATCAACAGAGCTGCTTCAGACCTGGACAGGTTTATATGGAAAAGAAATCTTGCCCATACTTCATACAAGGAATCTTTGTTGCTGAAAACTGTGCCGTTACTGCAGGTTTGTTTGGTTTTTTCAGCTTTCTCACTGGGGCAAGTGCAACATCCTGACCTCTCTCTTTCTTCCTCTTGGAGGCTTTTTGCATGGTAGGAAAGTGTTTGGCAGAGGTCTGCTTTCTTTCTTTCAATTTTTTTTGAGAATAACGGTCTTTCTCTACATTGGTAAATTTGAATGCTGAAGAAAATGTAATTCTGGAGAGCAACCTTTTCTCTTTTTTAAGGATATTTACAAGTTCAGTCAAAGACAGGTTTTTATTTAAGATGATAATTATGTAATGCTGAGATGGAATGGCAAATGTATTATATACTAGGAGGTACCCTATTCTGTAAAAAAATGAGAACTTGCTTTCTATACAAATGCAGCATAAGACCCCATGCTGCTTCAAGCAAAACAAAACTGATATCATGCATCTGATGAAGGAAAAAAATACAGTTAACGTATTGTCAGAGTAGTATTTTTATCTCAGCACAGAGCTAGTGGTGTTCGCAGACCGGCATTCTCTCCTGTTTGCTTCAGTAGTAAAAAATGGGAGATTTCAATATTTCAAAGGTCATCCAAAATTTGAAGGCCACACCACTGCTGCAAAGGAATGTGAACTATACCATTGTTTTGGAGATGTGCTGGTTGAGCTAAGGTTCATGATACTGTTCAGCTACACTGTGCATGGAAAAAATCTTTCAAAGAATTTATTTTTATTTCTCTGCCATGCACAAGTTTGTAAATTCTTAAACTAGGGTTTGAGGAAAGGGTGAAGAGGATTCAGGCTGTTTCCTACAGTGTGCAAATCAGAACCAAACAATTTTAATCCTTCCAAAATCTGAGGTAATGGTTCAACAGGCTCCAACAACCCTCCAGGACACGTGGTACCAACACTCAGAAAATGCAGCTCATTTTGGAGCCCAGAGCTGCTGGTGGCTGCAGTTGAGGTCCCAGGTCCCAGGTCCCACGTCCCAGGTCCCAGGTCCCCGTGCACAAAAGCACTTTTCAATGGACAGCACAGAAATCTTGGCTTCTGTGCAAGCAACATCCCTGCTTGAGTCTGAATTGGGGTCTCAATTCAGCCTTATCCTGACTACTTGGTGGGTGGCAAAACTCATGCACTTGAACAGAAAGAAGCACAGTACAAAACAAAGCAGGCATTGTTGCTTTTGTTCAAAATCACAAAAGAAAAATGTTAAGTGCTAATCCATACCTAGAATTTTAGAATATTGTAGAAATTGTTATTTCAAAGCACCCTTAGGATCCAGTCAGTGCTGAGCATCAGTGGGGAATGTCAGGCCAAGATAAACACTGGCAAAAAAAGGATTCTCGAAACCAGGGCACTCAGAGAGAAGAACTAAATCTCTGCCTTCTGTGTTGCCTCCAGAAGAGTTCCAAAGCAAAAAGGATTCAGAAAAAAGCAACAGGCAAGCTCAGTGGGTGCCCCATCTTCCACTCCATGTGTATGGTGGATATTCCACCAGAAGGGTGGAAGTGACCTCCAGGAGGGAACTCCAGTGGTGAGAATAGCAGCAAATGTGCAGCTGTGATATAAAAATTCTAATGTTTATATTCTAGCATTTGAGATATCTCTTCAAAGAAACTTTCATACCCTCTGGTGTGAAAGTATAAAATGAAATGCTGGTGGAGAGATTCTAAATCTAGGAGGGAGTATGGGGTGACCATCAATTCAGGCCTGAGCAGATAGTGATGAAGAAATTTTACAAGAAACCCGACATAAAGATTCTCTTCATTGTTTTAAGGAGATTACAGGGAAGTCAGAACAAGCTGAGCTAAATGCAGTTCTCAAACCTGTTGAAATTCACTTGCTGCTGTTAATAACAATCCAGGATAGAAAAAAATTTCTTGTAACTCATTATGTACAGTAACTTGTTTTCACCCTGTTATCTTCCTCCTGTATATGTGTTTTTCTAACTTATTATTTTCATATTTACATTTGTATTTTCCCGTGCCTCCTTCACAGAGTACACCAAGAAACTTATCTATTTCTCTAAAGTGTAAGGATATGAGAATGCAAAGGCATTGATTTGGGCTAATATCTACCTTTTCACTCATATACAAAAGGAGGAAACAACATCGTGTTCTCCTTGTGCTCCCTGCAAGATCACATCATCCTAACACAACGTCTAAGTCTGGAAATTGCGTGTAATCAAACATTCATAATGTAACGGTTTCCTTTTACAGTTACACAAAAAAAACCAGCAAAAGAGCGAAACACAGCTATGTTGAAGTCTGGTTTTCAGCATTCAAACTGGTGTTCATGGCTCTTGGGAAAGAAGGAAAACTTTGCTTTTGACATTTTGGAAAGGGGGTAATTTTAAATCTCTGCTTGTTTTGTCTGAGAGCTGGCATGGATTTACTCAGATAACTTCATCCAAGTTGTTTTTTGGCCAAGGAGATCTTAGAGTTGAAAACCAGATAATCTAGTAAAACAAAATAAAAGGCCTAATTAGTGATGGTAGCTCTGGCCTCATAAGAAAATAATGTGATGGATTTGGAACACAGATGAGAGTACTAGCTCCACAGAAGTGTTATTCCAGCCACAGAAGGTCTTAAATACACCTTTTAAAATGTATAATATAATGCCAGATGGTTGAACCACATCTGAGATTTTCAGGGCATTCGGTATGCGATCAAAGTTAAGTAATCATTGAAAGAGAATAAAATTGCTAAGAACCTGCCATTACAGTTAATGTGTGCACTGAAAAATTGATTCTTGATCTTGTTCAGTAAAACTCTCGGTGGGTGGCAATTCTGTGAAATAGGTGTTAACTGGATTGGCTCAGTTTCAGGACATGTTTTTCAACTCAAAATGTAGTCTTTTCTAGTACTTTAACAAAATAAAATTAATATAAAGCAATAGTTTGTCTAACTAATAGCCAAACTTCTGAATTCTCTTGTTATAGTCAAAATGACATTCAGATCCTAATCTAAATCTGGGTGGGTTCACTCCTGAACATGACCAATCCCCGGCTGGACCGCTCTGCAGGATCTGACCAGCTAGAAGGTCTCAGAGCACACCTCAGGTGAGTCCCTGCACAGCACAGATAACCTGGTGCAGCGGGTGCCTCACCTCTCATCACTTCTAGTTAAAAAGCACGTGGTATGGGAAAGTTGTTCTAGCTCTGTTTCTACCAGGCTCTACATTATCCAGGTCCTCCTGTCTGTCCTCCTCAAGCTGCACTTGACATTTTCATTGCGCGAAGTAATTAATTGGCCACTGAAGAAAGGGACTGTCAAAACCCTAGCGTCAAGATCAGTTGTTGGGACAAAGAGCTGGGAAAGAGGAGACCTCTAATGACTTGACCTGACTGATGATCACCACCCTTATGTTCTGTAATTATTGCGTTACAAGCAAAACAGCTTCAATGGGGGCAGTTAAAAGAGATCCCAATCAAAATGCCACTGGGGTTTAGCATTGGAGAATTTGTAAAGGGGGAGGGAAATTCATGTTTACATGTACTCCTCTGCCAACTGAGGGCTAGGATGGAGGGGATTCTCCTTCCCTTTGTTGTCATTATGTGCCAGTGACCAGCTGATACCCTTAAGCCGGGAGCAGAGGCAGACATACGATCCACACACAGCAGAGAGGACAAAAGCCCTTGAGAGGGGAAGCATCTTCAGAAAGACCACATTTCACTCATTTTCTCCTGGTGGAGCCCCAGCCCCACTCACTGTGTGGTGAGGCTGCTCTCACCACACACCACCACTACATTTTCTCAGATCCAGCAGGTTTATCTACTGATAAACAATTCTCCTGCTTTCCACCACCTTTGGCAAGCAGGAGAGTGAACCTAGTGCCATGCTGCAGCTCCTTCAGCCACACTCCTGACAGCTCTGGGTCTCAGTCTATGCAGCCATGTGCTACTTTCTCTGCCCCCCTTGAGATACCATTCTAAAGTCCAGTGGTCCAAGGACCACAGGACAGTCTGCATCCATAAAATTTGCAGATGTCCCTCAGTATTCTTCTTCCTTGGGGCATTGTAGCATGTTTAATGAAGTCTGCAAACTTGCCAGCTCCCCAAGCCTCTCTAATTAGGAACTTGTGATATGACAAGCTTCTTAACAATACTATTTACTTTTCCTGAGACATAGCAAGGGAAGGTTATGTTTCTCTCCCTGCAGAAACCAGTAGCATGATGGGTGAAACTTCAGGAAATATTATACTGGCTGGTTGCTTAGGTTTTAATATAAAACATACTTGTGTCTGGGCTGGACCTGAGTTTTTCAGCAACTGAATTCCTGAAAGGATATTTTAATTTTCATCCTTTGATGTAATTAGACTTTAAAATATTTCTACTCTTTTGTTCTGCTAAGAGAAAAACATCAATCTAATTCATACAGCTCCTTTTGATATCACACAAGATGTAAGAGGGGAACCCTCTCTCCCCTCTGTTGGAGGCATTTCCTCCAACAGAATGAAAAAATCCAAACCAATTCAACTAGTTTGTCAGCCATGTGGGTAAGTGTGCACACAAAGGGGAAAGAGAAGAGGACAGGTACCAACAAGAGGAGAAAAGGACCCTCGAGGATGATACCCTCTACAGGGTATTTTTGTGGAGAGGGCAGAAACCCACCACCCCTCCCACCAGTCCCTCTTCTGTCCTCAGCCAGAGCATGGTGCTGCCTTAGGGTGCTGGGATCTGCCTTGGTGGCGCTTCCCTTGGCAGCTTAAATTTAGGACAAAGTGATGCTTTCTTCAAACTGAGAGAAACAACGCTCTTTCCTTAAGAAAAGAAAAATGAAACCCAACAGTGTTTGGGGATTTCCTGAGATGGAGCCAATCAATCTTCAATGTCCAGTCCCAGATATGGCAACAGCCGCGACATCTGAACCACAACTCTCCGGTGAAGTCTGGGAGCAATGTAGAGCTGCTTCCTGCTTACCAAACCAGGAGTCTCCACCAATACCAAGGAAATTAGCAATTCTCTGCCAGTCACCTCAGCTACAGCCTTTCCAGGGATTCAAATATTTGAGTATCACCTTTACCATGCTACTGAGCTGCAGTATGACTAACAACATTTTCCAATAGTATTTTAAGCTCAATAAAAATAGTAGCCCTGGGAAAAAACCCAACCAACCAACCCCCAGAATTTGTCACATTTCTCAAACCTAAACAAAAACATAATCTTCAGATGACTTCATTTTACACCTGTGGATCAACTTTAAAACCAGAAGGCACTGAGAGATGGTTTCTCTTACGTTATTCTGGGGTGAAGAAATATACACCAACCAAATTTTTACAGATAGATAGATAAGGTAGGATTTACAGAGAACCTAACACTTTTTAATACACTCTAAGGAACCACCAGCCAAGCCAGTTTAGTTATGCAACAATACTTGGTTTCTCTCCTCTGCAGCACCTCATGTCAAGGAAAGATTATAGCAACAGCAATTTGTTTCAGATTTACTCTGTCAGATCAACTGCTGATAGCTCCAGACCACCCTAATCTGGGAGAGAAAATGAAGCTTTCTGTTGACAGAAGAGCCAGTGGTGATTTTCCTGAGGCACTTCATTGTTTATGTAAAACCATTAAGGAGGCTAGAGGTGATAGGAGTTCAAACTCTTTTTCAAAAACAAAACCAAAATGACTTCAGATTTATGATTCTGTCTCAGTTCTCCTCATGAGATACGATATTCTTCTTAACTCGGATTAAACACCAGTTGTTACTAATATTTGGTTTCTTCTCACAGAACACTAAACAGTGGCTTAGCTTAGGGAGCTGTAAATAAATGAACTGCATTTTGAAACAAACTGCAGAGTTTACATCATCTTAACTATAAATTGTAAATTAGGTGCAATGGAAGTTACAGTAGATCTTTATATGCTACTTAGAGGTAAGGCTTTCAAAGACATCTAAGGAATTTAAATATCCAATTTCTATTAATTTAGTAGAAAACTATACTCAGCTCCCTCAGGTAGTTTCAAAAACTTCATCTTAACAGACTGTGTTATAAACCCTAAACCTATTAGATCCTTGGAGAGATTCCCACTGAGTTTAGGAGAGTTAGATCATGCTCCTATTGCCTTTCCAGAACATGGTCCTCCTCCTTGGGCAGGCATCAGGGTCTGCAGCACAGTGACAGGGCCCCAGATGCCTTCCTTAAATCCCCTAATCAGTCATTGCAACCTTTTCTTCCCAGAAACAGAGTGAAAATGGCCACTGCAGTGCACAAGCAAACTTGGAAAGACTCCAGCACCCACCTAAAGGGTTTGTAAATTTGCAGATTTTCTTGACTGACAAAGCCAGCAGATGCTGTAGCCTCTTCACATACCTGAAGAGAGAGAAACAGGAGATTTTGCCAGGTAACTTCAATGCTGGAATAGAGACCCAGGGGAGAGTATTACACTATTTTATACTGAGGTCAGCAAGACTGCCAAACTGCTTGCATCAATGGCAAAACTCCTATCGCCTGCCATGGTTCTGGATTGTCCCAGGCCAGCGTGTCTGAGTGATGTGGGGAACTGCAAACTCCCAGGCACCAAAGGCACCCTCATGACTGTGACCCACCAGAAACTCTGACCAACACAGGGAAGGCACCTCCTCACCCTTGAGCTGCGCTGACGCTCTGTAGATGTGCCAGCTCAGGACCTTCATTCCAGGAACAAGCCCTGGCTGAGCACTGTGTCCAATACCTACAGCTTCAATTGAGGGAACTTGTTAATTCTCCTGCTTTGCAGGAATGGGCTCTTTTGCCACATCACTCATTGGAAGCAGAAGTTAAACTCAAGCTTCATTCATACACAAGATTTAAGTTTGCTTTTTCACCATAGGAACAATGCTGTTTGAGAGTGCAGATGGCATAATGCTGAATATTGCAAAAATGAGAAAATAACCACAGGTAGTTTTAAACCAAACACAAAATTATATTAGTTGCACTTGAATTTAAAGCCAAATTTTTGATTAGGGCTCCATTTATTGGCAATTCTGGGAAAAGGTTTCAGTATAATCCCCAGTTAATGAAACCTTTGCTAGTGAATTTCCTTTGTCAACACTGCATTTAATGTGAGAAGTGCTTATACCTGCTAGATCATCAAAACCTGAAAAGCTAATAGACTCAACAGGAATGTAAAAAACGGAGGATTTTCATAAAACTTTAATAAAAGGTTTTGGCCTAGAATGGTGTAGGGTGATTCCTTTAAAAACAACTCTACTATTACTATTCTCCAGTTTCCAAATGCGTTTTTGCCATGAAAATTGACAGACAGCTATGCTAAATATAAATATATAGTAAAGTATTTCTTGGAAATATTGCACAAGTAAAATAAAAAAGTTCAGTTGTAAAATCCCTAAAAATCTAGCCAAGCTGGGCCTGAACTTTGGATCCTTTTGGTCTAGTTCATCACTTACAGAGTTGGACAAATGCCAAGACCCAAATAAACTGGCCTGAGAGAAAGGCAATCTTGACCACTGCTAGCAGGCAGCCAGGGGAGACACTGGTTTAGTTCACTGAAATGCTGGACTCCCCTGCTGCAGGTTTCTTTTGGTTTCAGGACACACAGTGACTGACAGGAGCATGACGGAGAGTTGATCTAATCTGATCTCCATCCATCATCTCCACCCCGCTCTGCCACAGAGGCAGTTTGGGTTTAGCTGGGTGGGGATATCTGTGTCAGAGACATTTTAGAAAAACTATCTTTAATGAAAGAGCTGCAGGGTGGTGTTTTCCTGCATATTTTTAGGAGATTGCTGTGCTGAAGGTGAAGTTGTTGGTCCTGTTTTTGCATCATTCAGAAATGTTTAGGGACTATCTCTTGCTGGTAACATTATTTATGGTATAGGGAAGGTGTTTCCACTTTCAGAAATTTGACAACCACTGCATAGTTCTTCTTCCCGCAATTTGAAAAACTGTAATTTTGTAGTCAGCCCCAACACTTCTTTGTTTCCTCCAGTCTGCTGAAATTATTTTTGCATTACAGTGTCATTGCCATAACTGCTTATCCACCTGAACTTTAGGTACTCCCTTCTTCCTTCATGAGTCTTGGCATGAAACCACAAGGACCGGGGATCCGACAGCAAGAGAGACTTTTTAAGAATTCTTCCCACTGCATGTAGCATGTGCTGAGACAGGACTTTGGAAATTCAGTTAATGCTTCCATGAACACAAGTAATGTGTGAACGTGCCTGTGGCTGTGTACTTCCCTATGAAACTTTAGAACTAGGATTAAAGTGTCTTTCAGGTCAAGCTGGATGATTGCGCTAAAAGAGAAGTGCTTTATTTTTCCTTTTAAAATTTAAACTCTTCATTTCGACCATGTTGACTTTATGTTCACAGAAACAGGAATGCTCATGGAAACAGTATTAAAAATATTTTTAAATACTCAGGAAAAGCAAATTTTGAAGCCCTACAAAAAATATTTGCAGTGGAAATCTCGTTCCTCTCATTCAGTCAGGAAACAGAAATACACCATATACACTGCACAGCCATTACAGCTGTTTGAAGTGTGCCAAGAACTACTCATAAATTAACTACAGACATAGAATACTGTAAATAAGTTTGATGACTAGCAAATCAAAATCTTCTCAATGGAAGCTCAACTGAAAAAAAAAAAAAAAGAAAAAAAGAAAAGTCTTGTTAGAAAATAAGGTATCACAGACCACAACTCTAGCTTGACTGCCCAGTTAGCCGAACGACTGTGTTACATTCTGTCAAGCATACCCTAGCTGACTGGTAAGAAGACTTTTTGCTTTGTGTGTCTTCCCTTTTGCTTGCCATATTCCTAGTTGACTTTCTTACGACAGTGCTGCCTGAGCAGTATCTATGGGACTGCACACTGAAAATCCTAGGAAAACAGGGGAACTGCCCTTCACCAAAGATATATCCTGGGTACACTCCTACACCAGCACACAGATCTTTTCTTGATTTCTTGCAAAATCCCCTTCTCATATTTATGTTTGAAGTCCTCATTTTTAAAAACACTTATGCCAATGTGTAATTCTTATTCTTTGAAATGTGCCTTAATGTGGTGCAGACCTGTGACTGACATTAAGCACACAGTAAGCTTGCTTTTCCATAGAAATGCTTTCCTGAACTTGAGCTTAAGCACCTAGTTACCAGACAGAAAAACAAATTCATAACCCCTTCTGTTCCTGGTTTATTAAAGTTATAATCATCACAGTGTTGTATTGTTTAATACTGTACAGCTAAACATATCCTGAAAAAAACCATATTTGAGTGGTATCGGATATTAGGAGAGTAGAAGCCAAAGGCAGGTTATCTGCAGTTGGGATTTGACACGAGCATAACATCACCCTTGTATTCATTCTTTTACCTATGAGTAGAAGAAATGCGAGCAAAACAATGGATTTCAGTGACAGATGATGTGCTCATCCAACTTCATACACATTCCTTGAAATATGGACTCATCTAAACCCACACCAAAGACTGTTTAATGTCAGTGAATTAGGGGTTTGAATTCCTCTCCAGAAGCATCACTCTCTTGGCTGGTGAGGAGAAAGAACCATTACCCTTGCTAACAAACAGTGCTTCCTAAAAAGGAAAATTATTATCTATCTAAATTGTTCTGTAATCCCAAAGTGAAAAACTTTTCTTTCTTTCTTTCCCATGTAAGAAAATTTTTCTGTGAAGCAGTAGGGTTGTTTTAAAGTTTTTCTACAGCCTGAAAATTCAACAATACTGTAAAGCTCAATTTTGTGTTCTGATGTATGAAATTAAATTGGTTACTGAACTAAAAATGAGAAGTTGTATCAGAATAAGTTTGCATTGCACAAATTGGGTTGATCAGTCAGAAAAAAATAGTTTTCGCAAGTAAGAAATACTGTTAGAAAAATCGTGAGGAAAAGATTAGACCATGGAACATGGAAGTGCTCCTTAAAAACAATTTATTATATTGTAAGAAAAAGGGTCAAGACACTATTGTACAACCAAGGATGACGACAACAAGGCTGCAAATACATTTTTGACTCCATAGCAAAGAGAAGAGGAAAAACACAGAAACAGGGCCACAAGTAACAAATCCAAGACAGAGATACAAGAAGCAATACACACTACGAAGTGTGGAAAATTGATAGAGAAGGCCAAGGATGTTCACCTGACTGGACTAGCAATTAAAAAAAAAACACAAAAAAACCCAGCACATGATAAACACAAAAGCAAACATAATGTAGAATGAGATGGAAGACCTTAGAATATGCAAAAAAAAAAAAGTGCTGAAAAAGCAAACCAAATAATTTTTTTCTGTATTTTAAAAATATGTGATTCTTACCAGTGCAATTGCAGCACTGAACACAACTCTGTGTGGCCCTTGGAGACACAGCATGAGCCCTCAGGCTGATTTTATAGCGAAAGGGGTGAATATGGGTGTGAAGTATAATATGGCAATTAAAAAAGCAAATGGGAGTGTGAAGCCACCAAAGCAGGAGGTACAAGGGGATAGGGAGCAGGAGAAAACAGTCCCAAGTTCTCTCCAAAGGTGACCAAGTCTCACCAGGATGGTAGGCTAATGTAGACTTATGTGCTCATGTGCCCTCAGCACTGGAAATGTCTATGACATTTTAAAATATTAAAAAATATAATAGTCACAAATATAATGTAAATAAATTCAAATATAACAGACTCCTCTTGCTTCTAGCCGACACAAACTATGAAAAGAGAAACTTGGGGACTGTCTGCCTGAGGAAAAAGAGATTATATACCCTTAGACAAAATGGAAGGCAAGAGATTTCTCCATCCTGGGGAATGTCTTGAGGCTTAACCCCTTACACCAGGAAAAGCTTTTTGCTATTGGTTCAAAGCCATCATTCTTTGGACCCTTGTTCAGAAGCCCATCACAGATGCCCCAAGTGAAGGAAAGCACACCCTTAGACAACCCAGAAAACTGCTGCTCGACGCATGGCCCAGGAAGGGCCTTTCCTAAGCCCTTAATTTTTAAGCCCTGAGGGCTGACCAGTATTTTCCCTGCTCTTCCCCCCATCAGTGTCTGTCTCACCATTCTGTGCTCCGTCTGCAAAGTCTCCACAGCACCTTGGTTTATGTTGGCATGGCACTGGCACTTTGGGACCACAGCCTGTGGCCACGCTCTCCAGATGTTGTCATAAGATTGGAAAGTAAAGTCTTCAGGTGTAGTACTGCTATCACCATGTGTAGGCAAGGAACATAAAGAACAAAAGCAGTATAACACTAATGCTGGCTATTTTAGAAGAAAACATAAATTACAAGCATTTAAAAGTTCTGCCATGTCTCCAATAGGATGGAATTATATAAAAGATACACATTATAGCAGTGGATCAGAGAGGGGAACACCAGGAGCTAAAATTGGAGAAAAAATAAATCTCAAGAGGCTGAGATATTAGTGTGAAAGTCGATTTTCTAGGGAAATAATATTGCCTTCAGTACTGTGTTCAACTTTTGTTGGAGAAAACCATTTCTAGATACACAATAACAAGCAATTTTGTACTGTCAAAAAAAAAAATAGATGATGCAGAATTTTTCTCCTCAGGATTTGATAAATGTAAACAGCTATACCTTTGTTCATTTTACATATAACGTTATATGAATTTCACCCTCCTTTGAATGTACTAATTATTCAGAAATATTGTCTAAAGAGTCCAGATATATTTTCAGCATTAAAGTTGCCTGTTAATGGTTCACATTGACTCTGCTCAAAAATATAACAGGAAATTTCTTTGTTTCTACTTCTATTTGAGGGAGACATTTTGCTCTTAGGAAAAATACCAAATAATATTTATTCTTTAATAATATTCTTTAATAAGAAATAATTATTCTTGGTTACCTAAACAGTTCACCAGATTTTTCACCCTTATATCCAAGAAACTTGCAAGAATCAGTGACATTTACATTCATACTTTTAAGGCACAGTTTGGCTCAAGGAAAGGAGCAAAAAGTCTTTTCCTGTGAATCATTCAGACCTACATTTACTTTAAGTTCTAAGTTTTATATTCTGTGATCATGATTGCTTTCATCACAGAGAAGTTGAAAAGAAACATCTCAATAACTGCAGGCATGACAGCAGAACCCAGGAAAACAGGACACAGGAAAATATATTAAATCATGTATTTTCTGACTTGAATACTGTAATTTGATTCTTCTGAATTAAATTTGCATAGTGCACACCTCAATGCAGTTAAGTCATTATTAAGCTCTTTTTAAATCTAGTTTTCATGTTTCAAGTGAATGATTTCACCATTAGATTAGACAGCATTAAGCTCACCTGTGAGCACAGGACTAGCGCAGAGCATAAATCTGAAGTACTCTGAAAGGGCTACACTTCTGCACTGCAAGCTGTGTATCACAGAATTCCCTTGTATGTGAGCATTTTTAAGTTCGATGGCTTATTAAAAAAAATGCAACAAAAAAACCACAACAAAAAAACCCCAAAGCCCCACAAACAACAACCCTTTCTTACTTTGAAAAATGAAAGCTTTTATTAGTAAAATACCTTCTTGCAGTGCTCGAGTCCTGGAGTTCAAGTCCAGCAATCTGAACTAACACTCAAAGCTAAGAATGTTCTTGCAAATACCCAAAGAAGTGGTTTGTGTCTGGTTGAAAAGAACCTATTTATTAGAGTGAAACCAACGCCAGGTTTGTTTTCTTCTCCACCAAGGAAAAGAAAAAAATAATTCTGGCATTCCTTTCTCCTTTGTATAAAAGTGTGTAAGTAAGTTCTCATCACTTTATTTTTCAGAAGTACAAACAATTCTTCTCAAGTGAGTTTCCCATTTATGTTCTGCATTGTATAGAAGCCTGTCCGGGTTCTGGCCAGAACAGGGGCAATTTTTGCAGTGGACAAGAGAGAGCATGGCCAGGACCCAGAATTTATTCTTTGCTGCTTCATGTCATTTTCTGGGGACGGGAGAAGGGCTCTCTTCTGAGTTGGCATACAGTGGTGGAGGGAGCAGTCAGGTATTGTTGGGGGTTTCCTGTATGAATCATTCTTCTCTTTCTTGTACCCTCTGTCATTAGTATTGTTGCTCTTACTCTTCGTTGTCTTATCTCATTGCTGTTTCCAGTAAATTGTTCTTATCTCAGCCAGTGATCTCTAGGTTTTGTACCTCCCATTCTTCTCTCCATCCAGCTGCAGGGGAAGGAGGGCACATATGGTTTGGGGAGAATCAGTGGGAGCACTAAATTGGGGAGTGCCATTCCTAAACCACAGCATGGCTCCATTCTGTTTCATGCCACTGTTACAATACTGAATCAAGTCATTGTTCACCAATTCTCATTTCAGAAAGACCAGGAAATACTGTCCAGTTCTTCTAAAGTCAGGCTATTTGGCCTGATAAAATTAAAATATGATAGAAATACAAACAAACCCGGGAAAATATCTTTGGGAAACTTGCAGAATTTCAAGGAGACTTCACAACAAAATTATTTTCTTTCTATTGCAGATTTTTTGAAAATAAAATACTGGAGACCTTCTAATCTAGAAGTACATTCACAGCAATGATTACTTCACATTACAACAATAAATATATTAAAATATTGATCAAAAAGATATTAACAATTGCTACATAAAATTTCCTCTCTGTGAAGAAGGAATTTTCAAAAGAAAATAACTTGAATATGAAATATTTTTACCTAGCTAAGTAGAAGGTAAAAATGAAGACGTTGCATTACAGCTGCTTGCTTATTAGGAGCCGACCTCTCTGTCACTTTGGTCCCATCAGGTAGTACCTGAATTCCGTAATTAATCCCACTGAATCCAATGGGAAAGCTCAAGGAGTAAGGTACAACTCTTCTGATTAACACTGGCAGAATCTGACCTTAAGGTCATTTTAATAAGCATTCTGGTGACTTGCTATTTCCTAAGGATCCCTTTTCATAATACTTTCCATAAAAATGAGCTCTAGAAAGATATGGTTTCTCCTGCTCCAATATTCCAGACATTTGGAAATCCTGAAGAGAACAAAGCACTGCCTGCTTGTCACAGACACATAAATGATAATGTCATAACCTGGATCAGGTACCCACAGTGAAGGACACCCACAGGGAGTCCCTGTCCCACAAGATAAAGACCAAAACACGACCATTCCCCTTCAGTGTCTTTACTGGTGTGTCTAGCACAGATGCTGAAGTTTGAAGTTGCTCCTGGCTATCAAACTCCTTTTTTCCCAGTGTCATGAGCAAGTTTATATTCTGAGAGAAAGACAAACATACAAAAATATTAAACTATTCCTTAACTACCTATTTAAAGTTCTGCCATATCAACAAAAAGCGTCTTCCAAAGTGTAGAAGTATCTTATGCAAAGAGAATTTGTTGATAGTATTTGAAAAGTAGAAAAGGAAAATGCAGTTTATTCTCCCTCTGCATTATCTTCTAGTTGTTGTCTTTGTACAATAAGAAAATAGCACATGGCTTATGCAAGGATCGGTCTAGCATAGAAGAAATGGAAAAGATGCAAACCAACTGGTGCTGTCACTGAAAAAAATACTTCAGGTCTTGAGTGCAAACTGTAATATCCTACAGAGATTAACATAAGCATGCCGGGTTTATAGTTATTCATTATTACACTTCTGGGAAAATAGAACAATATATCTTGATAGTTTTAAATGCATATTAGATCCTCTGAGTCGCTGCTGATTATTTAGCCCATATTTCTGTCTCTGTGTTTCAAAATTACCTTAGAGGGAACACTCTGAATTTGTATAGTTAGGAGAAAAAAATGGCAAAAATAACTTTCTTAGCCGTTAAAAGGATACTTAAATGCTGACTGAAGCAGTCTCTCATCAGGAGACCAGGCAGAAAAGGGAAAGCAGGAGCAAGAGACAGCTAGCAATAACTTTGAACTGACCCTCAAGCCTCAGCTACCAAATGATGCTCTCAGGATCTCAGAGACTGTATTTCCCATAATGGGAAATAAAAGTCCATTGTATTCTGCTCAAATGAACAATTTGCTTTGGTCACAAGACTCAGAAGCTAAATATTTCTAGCAAACACAGGTACTTACAAAGACTTCTTTCAAAGTCTGCTCTTATTTTGGCCTTGGGAAGGCAAGAGCAACTTGTCCCACCCCATTTAAAATGTAAACAGATCTCTCATTAGGTAGAGAGGAAAGGGCAAATTAATTAGCCAGCTTTTCTTTTGTCTTACGAAGTTGGTGGGGAGAAACAAAGGAATGCCAGATGAATTAAGAGAAGTAGTCTGCACACAAACACTGAGCAGAATTAGAGAGCAGTTCATGTTAACTGAGATAATTTTTAATGCATTTCAGAGGGGCGTGTCATGGCTTGGCTTAGAACATGGAACAGGCATTATCCTGGTAGGCATGAAAAACACTGCTGAGGACATCAGGGCTTCAGTAGAAAGACAGAGCATGATGGGGGGGAATGAGTATATAACATGAATTTTGCAATGAAAAATAGAGGATTAGGCAGAACAGAGATGGGTGGTTCAGAGGAGGATGAGGAAAGCCCCACCGGCACAGGTGGTTTCCCAGCACATTCTCCTCTTGCACTGTTTAGGCACAATGGGGTCACCTGGAGTAGCCAAGAGTTGGTCCCTCCTACAGACCCTGGTCTAGTCACTGGTGAAACCCTTTGGGCATGCAGCCACCTTTGGAAACCTCAGCCTGAGATGTCTGCAGATGAAGCTGGGGAGCAAAGTGAGGTACAGCCTGGTAACAACGACATCAAAAAGGTAAACATTGTTTATCTATTGTCTTCTTTTTGAACTCACCCCAGCTAAATTATTTTCCCTGGTTCCTGAGGAAGATTTATATGTGATAGCTAAGGAACTGATGATCATTGTGTTTACCACATACAGCAGCTCTCATTGCAGGGGTATAACCAGCATCCCTTGACTCCACTTCTCTGGGGATTTGTGCTGCTTTTATAGCCCTGAAACTCTCCTCTTTCAGAAGGCAGGACTCCCAAGAACTGCATGTTTTATACACAACATCAGCATTGATAAAACAGTCCACCACCAATTTCCTCATGTATGTATGCAAGCTCATTAACCACGCAGCTTTGTTTTTATAATTCAGAAATTCCACTGAAAAAGAAACCCAACCCAACCCAAAACCTGTATTTGGTAGAAGGTCACGCTCTGAACTCAGCTGGTTTTACATAGCTGTATCCAAGATCAAACTGTGATTCCAACATTACCATGAGCTTCAACAAAACCTTGAGGTGGCACCTGCCAGTAACAAGAGGGCTGAGGAGAACAGACCTTGCTGAGAGATCTGCTGAAAATCTCCCCGCAGCATGCCCAGCATGCTTGGTAGCTCCTACAGGTAACCATGTGTTCAGATCTCCATCAACAATCAGATTTTCTAAATTGCTGGTGGGCTAGCCACCAAAGAAAAGAAAAGGAAGAAGAGGAAAAGGAAGAAGAAGAAGAAGAAGGAGAAGAAGAAGAAGAAGGAAGATGATGAAAAGGAAGAAGAAGAACAAGAAGAAGGAGAAGAAGAAGAAGAAGGAAGAAGAGGAAAAGGAAGAAGGAGAAGAAGAAGAGAAAAAGGAAGAAGAAGGAGAAGAAAGAAGAAGAAAGAATAAAGAAGAAGAAGAAAGAATAAAGAAGAAGAAAGAATGAAGAAGAAGAAGGAGAAGGAGAAGGAGAAGGAGAAGGAGAAGGAGAAGGAGAAGGAGAAGAGGAAAAAAAGAAGGAAAAGAAGGGAAGCAATGGTGGGTTTAAAGTTTCTTAGCATTTCAGCCTGGAAATTGCACAGAGGCTAATGAATCAGCCCAAGCCCCCCTCCATCCTCAGCTAGATCTGCATCCAGAATTCGTCTCTATGTTTACAGCTGGGAAGAAATTGAATTAACTACATAGTATTATTTTAGCATAAATGAACAGGAAGACTGCACCAAAATTGATGACTTAGCGGGTGTTGCCCCTCCCTGACTGTACTGTATATGCAGAGCTTTCGAGACTCAAATTTATTGGTTTGTCAGAAACTTTGGTTATTTTCATCAAGTTGAGTTTTACATTAAACATTCCTCCACTTAATTGGAACCATGCGGACACATTTGGGCAGCATCCATATTCCTGCTCAAATAAAAGGGTTACTTTGTTACAAATTCGGCATACTTTGCTGTTAAATTATATTTTGCTAGCAATTACAATTAAATATGAAGTTCACACTTAATAGTAGACCTTGTAATCGTGTGGGAGTAGTTCTCCTTCCGTGAACATCATGCGTGGGTGGGAGAAGGGAGAGCCCTGTAGCTTAATTTTAATAATGAAATAAACAGTTGTGCTGGTGAGTAATTCAGGGATTTTTAGACAGGGCATTGGCAGGATGGAAATAGCTTAAGGAGCTTATTTAACCCTCTCACCTGCTACTTCTAGCTCACTCAGGAATCCCCACCACCCAATTTCAGACAGAGAGGAACAGCACCAAGAGATTTGGGAAAGGGTCAGAGGGTGGTGTTATGCCTGGGTTTTCTTACTTTTAGTCCCCTTGTGAAAATTGTTGAGGATAGCAAAATGAAGTTTGCACAAAGATTTTAAGGTTCTCTTTTTTTCCACCAATTGGTTTCTGAATTTAATAACAACAATTTTGTAAAACTGCTCTGCTTTTCTGGCATTTGTCTTGCAAAACAGGTAAAGTTGTTCAGCAAACTGATATTTCATTTTAAATTTCACTTGTGGTTTTATATTTTCATGCTTTATCCTGTACAAAGCAGGCTCTTTCTATTATAAAAACAGAATGTGATATATTTCAACATTTACATGCTATGGTGGCATTTCTACTATCTTGAAACATGTTTCTACTGACATCTCATGGAATTACAGAATGCAAACAACAATGAAAAATACAAAACATAAACCTTACAGGAAAACTTTCTCATTTTTATTTTTTTTTTCTGAAAAAAACCTTTAAATTTAGATTTATACATGAGGAAAAACATGAAAGATATAGGAGTCTAGGCCTGAGGAGACACTGGCATGAAATCTGCTTTACTAAAACAAAGAAAACCCAAGATTAACCTAAAGAAAATATTTCTGCACAGCTCAAGCTGATTTCCCAGTCTTGGCCCTTGAAATCTCTTGCTGACTTGCAAATGGATTTAATTTCCACCCTGTCCATTTATAGGCAACTGGAGCTTGTCCTTCATGCAGTTGATACTACCCAGCTACTGTCACCCATCAGCAACAACCCTGCTTTCCCTCTGCTAAGCCAGGTTCAGTATGTTTGAAAGAAACCTCCATGCATGCCCAGCTCAGAAGAAAAGTCAATTATGAGACTGATGCTCTGTCAACAATTCAGAGAAGCTGCCCAGGCCACTGATGGCATTTGGGCATACATTTGTGGCCAGTTGAGGATGTACGTTATCCTGGTTTTGGCTGGGATAGAGTTATTTTTTTCCTACTAGCTGGTACAGTGATGTGTTTTGGATTTAGCAGGAGAATAATGTTGATAATACACTAATATTTTTAGTTGTTTCTAAGTACTCATTATACTAAGTTGAGGACTTTCCAGCTTCCTATGCTCTTCCAGCAAGAATGAAGGGGCACAAGAATGTGTGAGGGGACAAAGACAGGACAGCTGACCCCAACTGGCCAAAGGGGTATCTCATACCATGTGGCATCATGCTTGGTACATAAACTGGGGCAGGGGCTGCTGCTCAGGAACTGGCTGGGCATCTACTGGCCAGGGGTAAGCAACTGCACTGTGCACCGCTTGCTTCGTATTTTTTTTATTATTGTTATTGTTATTATTTTCTTCCTTTTTTCTCTCATTAAACTGTCTTTATCTCAACCCACAAGTTTTCTCACTTTTACTCTCCCCCATTCTGCTGGCAGGGGATCGAGTGAGCAGCTGGGTGGTGTCTAGTTGTCGTCTGGTTTAAACCACAACATGCATGGGGCACATGGGCCATGGGGACAGGATTTATGTCCCCAGACACACGCCTTCCACACTGAGCATGCCGCAGAAATCTGCACCGAGCATCTGCTAGCTGAGGCATGGAATTTAAAGGCGTGTTTTCCTTCTTCAGCCTACACAGGTATCCTGGTTTTTTCACCATTGTTGTTCCTGTATAAAGCACACCTGGAGAAGCCAGCTCCATGCAGGCATAAGTGTCTCAGTTCCCTAGGATGGGGGAATTAAATAACTCAGAGCTACAGAAAGCACTATCCTACAATGCTATCATCCTATTTCTGATATTGCATCAGGGAATTAAACCTACAAGACCACACTCTTCTCACAGAGACTGCCTTACTGCTTCCCTGTGACCTGCTGAACTCTCCTGGTCACACCAGAGCTGCCATCTCTCTTGGTGGATTGGTCATCTGCAGTGTTAACATCTCTCTGGAGGGTCCTGGGGCATAGCAAACTACTGCCCCAGTTCAGCCTTTTCTGCTTTTACCTCTCCTCTTTGCCCATGCAGCCATTATAGTGGTAAATACTGGAGAGTCCATCTACTTCAATTATAGATGAGCGAACCTTGTGCTGCTTGAAGCACTGAGGATCTCTTCAAATACTTTGGGGGTTCCCAAGCTAGCTCCAAGCCAGAAAACATTTTTACTTGGTATAATTTAGCTTCCTGTTTCTCTCATTGCACCACTTTCCAGCTGCAATTTTATTTTAAGCTGGGAATTTTTTTTTTTATACTGGGGCTTTTCTAAAAAAATGACAAACATCACTGCACAAAAACCTCACACTGAACATTGGAATCTGTGCTGTTTGACTAGCTTTGACATTTTACAAAATAATGATCCTTACAAGATCCAAGGACTGCCCCCGCTCTGTTACAAAGTCCCAGTGTGTTCCGAAGGATTTCCAAGGCTAGAACCTTGTGGTTTATTTCTCAAAGATTCTCATTGCCATGCTCCATCTAGCTCATGCTTTCTCTGAAAGTGGCCAGATTTCCCCAAATGCAGACAGCACAAGAAAAGTGCATATGAAAAGACAAAACCAGAAATATTGTACTCAGCCTAAGGCACCATATTTCTTTCAGGACTTGAACCAAATTCTCCATCATTCTACAAATACGGCTGAAAAGGCATTGCATGGAAAATGAGACTGCTTTGCAGCAAAATATGCCTTCTGCTCTTTAAACAATCCCTCTTCAACAACACGTATTCTCATCTGTGCATTCTTAATAGAAGCATAATTTTTGTCATATGTTGTAATGAATAGCATACAGCTAAATGGTGCGTATAAGACTGTAATTCCATCTGGGAGTTTGTTGACATTGATAAACCACTTGGGTTTTGCTTTTGTGGTTCATGCCATTACAGCAGCTCAACAGGATTACAATCCTGTTAGATATATCTGGTTATAGGCATTATACCATATGATAATGATTATATGTTTTATTAAAGAAAGTATTTAAAAATGCAATTGAAAATTCTCATCAATGGTCTGATAACATGGCATTAAAAATTATATTCATGTTATTACCTGAGTGGCTGGTTTAGGATTTTTTTTTAAGATTCCTCATCTCGGGCAATGAAAATACTTTATTTGGATTTAATTATATCTATGCTGCAGGACCAAAGCATTTCCCTTGCAATTTTGTGGCATCACTACTTTTACAGGATATGAAAGCCAGAACATTGCACTGCCCATGAAGAAAAGTGAACCAGACAAATCTAGTAATTTCATAGTCTAAACTGAGTCAAACAGATACAAGTAAAGAAAACTGCAGGTTTCCTTTTTCTTTTCTATAATTTCTAGTCACTAGCAGTGATAGCAGTGGCAGTGCTAAGGGTGGTTTAAAATCTATAGTTACATTTTCCTTCAATTCGATTATAATTAATAGATCAGCCAATCCATGTATGCAATTCCCTAAGAATGAAGCTTATGTTAAGACAGATTTCCCTCTTGTCCAAAAGCAAATGTGTGAAACCTGTGTGAACAGGAGCTTTCATTCTTCTGCACATTATTCCCAGTTTGTCTAGATCACCATGGGTTTTAAAAATTTCAGTCATGCAGCCTGTCTCTAGCACAGCTTCACTCTGCTAATTGCATTTAGTTCACAATGAAATAACTGCACTTAATGACTTCAGCAAAGCCCAGATGTTCTAGGTTGGATGGAAGGGAAATATTTCTGATACGAACTCTTCCTCTTACACAAACCACTGGAATGGCCACCGCTGCCTGGCAGATGACTGGAGGCACTGTCACGTCTGATGTCCTGCTGTTTGGCTGTGTCCAGTGTTCTCTGTGGAAAGATTATTACCTGTAACACCCCCTGTACTGGATTTTCAGATTTTGCTCTTTACACCAAGCACCACCAGCAGGAAAATCACAGGGATGGGTCACAGTAGCCCACAGGCACAGAGCTCATGGAACAATGCAGCTACATTTATTGGACTAGATGAACTTTGAAGGTCCCTTCCAACACAAAGTATTCTATAATTCCTCCCCTTCCCACTGCTGGCTTTACTGAGCTGCTGCTCACCCAGCACCCACACATCAGCCTCAGGTGCCTTGCTGCTGGTCCCAGATGTTTGCTATGTGCACACAGAGGAACTCTTGAACATGGCGAGAGAGCAGGGGTGCTCACACCATCTCCAGTCAGCAAAATTAGGGAAAGAAAATAGAGGGTAAAACTGCCCAAAGAGTCAGTGGAAGTTATTCTGCTGAAGCCTACACACTGGATCATTGTCTGGAGGCTCTGCAGGTGATGAGACACTTCCAGGCAGAGGCAATATTCACAAGGCTCTAAGGGCCGAGCTACCATTTAAAGTGCTAGGAGGTACTGGGATACATTTGTCCATTTATCCCCATTTCATGCAGTTTCAGACTCCCCTACAGACTAGGAAAACTGAAATTTCACTTTGAACATAATGGCACTCCCATCCTGTGGCTAGGACCTTCTGCATAGTACAAAATCTTTGCTGGCATAGCTTTCACAACAAACTCTCCAAGTGGAGATGTGGTGCATACTGGCAAGAGATGTTTGCTAGCAGTGTTTAAACCAGCTACCCACATGACAGAAGTTATACCTCTCAACAGAGCTTTTTGCTGCTATAAGGACATTGACCAGAGCTGATGGTTTAATTAGGGGCATGTTTCCTTTCTTCTCTTCTGATGCTCTTAGCTGACAAAGCTGCATATGCAAAATGTTTGAATGCAGACAAATTTACTACTTCTGGGGAAGCCACACAATGGCCAGCAAATGGTTTCAGCATTGATGGGGGAGTGGAGGGGGCTGAAGCAATACAACCATGACATGCGGTGAAGCAGCCTTCTCATGGATCCTGGGAAACATCCAACAGCAACACACAAATATCTGGGATTTAGGGTTGCAGGTTGCTCCTACAGAAGTTCTCTGAAGCCAAGGTGGAAGGAAACAGAAGACAGTCACTAATGAATCTAGTTTTGCAGTGATTTAAGATGCCTAAATCCCTTCACTCAACACGTGTACTAAATTCTCATTAGCCTTAAAATACAGCAATGATCAGAGAAGCTTCAGTGTATGGTACCTTCCCACCAGACTCTGTCTTTCTCATCCAGATATACCTCCTCATTTGACTAAACAATACATAGTTTTCCTCTGTTAACACTCTACAATTACAACAATTCCTGTGAGGGCAAGATAGAAAGGGAGGAAAGCTTGAAGGGCCAGTCTCTATCCCCTCTTGCTCATCATTAATAACATTGTCAGTGAAATAATGAAGTCATCCTCATTATAATCGCAACAGAGAAAGAACACCATATGATTCAAGGTGGGATCAGTGGACAACACCATCAATTTTTTAAAAATAATGTTTAAAGTAGGCAAATTTTATCTGAAACTATTGAAAGAAGAAATTTGGAAGACCACCAGGTCATTTTTACAGAATCTCTTTTGTAAATGTAATGGCACTTTGCCCTGTGCAAAAGGCCACATGGTTAGGATGGGATAGCTAATGTTCTTCTCAGTAGCTGGTACAGTGCTGTGTTTTGGATTTAGCATGAGAACAATGTTGATAACACACGGATGTTTTAGTTGTTGCTGTGCAGTGCTCAGAGAGCAGCGAGCAGCTGTGGGGTACTTAGTTGCCAGCTGGGGTTAAACCATGACACACTTTAATGGAAGTTACACTACATACACACATGAAAGAGTGAAAATTAGTGTATATAAGTTATGATACCATTTTCTGATGAGTACTGAAAAATTCCTGGAAAAACGCTTAATAACTAGGTCATGTTTTGTAATACTGTCAGCTGAGTGATTTCCTGCTCTAAGGGGAAACACAGCCCTGCAGTTAATTTCACTGGGTTTAGAGAAAAGGCCATAGACAAGATTTTTGGTATTTGTTTTTGAAGCTTAGTTCTATCCTAGGATGAGGAAGCCTAAGCATTTTTACAATAGCTGAACCAGAAATGCTCCAAACTTTATTGGTGGCATCACTATGTGTAATGCAGCTACTAATAAGTTCTTTACTTCAGGAGTCACTAATTAAATAATTCAGAAAAAATTAACCAGGAGGCAGAAAGTTAAGACTGGGTAAGTCAGATGCCAAGGCAGGCATAGTACATCTACCAGAACTGCTGAGCAATTTGCAGCTAGAGCTGCCAAGAAAAATGAGAAGGTGATGTCTCCTGGAAGAGGTACAGCCATGCAGCAAACCCCCTTTAGCTCCTTTCTCCTTCTTTCCTTCATGATCAGAGCTGCATCTTCCCCATACCGTGCTGATCTTGGCACTGATCTGGAGTGAAAAGAGTTTGGAGCTTATCTGTTACACATTTTGTACAATCATTTTGTTTCCTACATTTAGTGAAAGCAAAATTGTGTGTCTTTCTTTGGGTTAGACACATTTGTGGGTTTGCCCACATTATATATTGCTATGGCTAGATACAATGCCAAGTCCCAGAAGCTGGTTTGCACAAGAGCTGGGTATATGATTCTGATTCCTTATTATGAAGGAGAGAAGAAATAAGTGTCTCTATGTCTTTCAGAGTTATTCAGAGGGAAAGAAACACCTTGACTGTCGGGATGGATGAAATAGGAAAACCTTATAAATATGACTGCCTAGCAAAAGATGCTGAGAATATAGAAACTGTAAGCAAGATTGAAATAAAAGCCAGCTTTGAGATACTGAGATGCTGTTCAGCCTTAGTTACTGAACAACCAAAACACAATGGCATGGCCCAGAAACTAATCCCCCCTATGACTGAACAATGCCGTTGGCCTGCATACTGGTCCAAAGGTCAAGCAGACCCCTGCCAGCCTGGCAGGAGGGGTCTAAAGGGTAGTTTTAGGGTTTAAAGTGTAACACAGTATGGTAACGTAAAAGTTCTTATAGGCTGTATGTAAATGCTATAGGATTTGTATCTTGTATTAGATTGGTTAACGAAAATTAGAATATTCAAGACAGAAGATGATTTATAGCATTGTAATTGAGAACCTGACTCACTTCTTTCTTGCTTTTTGCTCTTCTTCCACTCTCTCTTGTACTCCTACACTCACCCACACACTCACTCTTGTATTTCTTACCTGCATGCACTCTCTCTCTCTCACTTGCATCCACAGCCTCTCCTGCCCTGCTGTGAGCTGCAATAGCAGCTCCCTGCAGGGCCCCAATACCCACGCCCTTTGAAATAAACTCCATGCTTTAAGTCCATTCTACAGAGATCTCTCGTCAATAGCAGTCCCGACCGTCCTGACCAGCAACGGGTCCAACCTGAAATTCTACACTTAACAATAAATTTTAAAAAATGTACTATTCTGAATAGATATGCTGTGGAAGAGATGGCAAGGATCTTCCGTTGCATTAGATGTTTTCATTCCAAATAATTTTATTTCTAGGACTAAATAATGTCCAGACCTGATTTAAGAGTTTCCATATCACCTTCCACTGAAGCCAATAAGAACAAAGGGCCCAACTGTATACATCTACTTGGTAGTTCTTTCTCTAAGAGTAGGGGCAGCTACAGTGTGCTCACACTTCTGACATTTATTTAAATGACATTCTGCATTACCTACTGGCCATGTGGAACTGCAGTCTCATGGATTGCAATTTGAGCTTTGGGATATAGTCAGCTCGCACAGTGAGAGCAAAACTGCAGCTTTGGACAGTTTTTAGGTGGCTGTGCTAAGGCTAAAGCAGCCATTTGGTAGTGTGTACACACTATTTTTAAGCACCGACCTTGCCTTTGATTTCCTTCCAATGCCTTCCCCCACATACAGCTCACTGACCAAGCACAATCCACTCCTTTCTATGTGGCAGCTCCTGAGGTTTTGTTGTTGGTTTGTCAGAGTGTTTTTGGAAGGGAGATTCTCCCTATTCTTACTGAATTTGGAGAACAGACAAATACTAGTGGCTGCTAGTCAGATTCCAGCAGACAAAACCACAGAGCAAAGAAACAAAAGGTTGTTCAACTCAGGCTTTTCCTGTAAAATATTAAGTCAGGCCTGCTTAACTGGGGTACTCTGACTTGGCACTGGCCTGTGGTGTCTTTGTTCACAGTACCATGAGGGTCCATGCACCACAGGTATGCAGGCACCTGGACCAGTCATCAAAGGCTCTGCTTGCAGTTCTGGAGGAGTAGGTGCTTCACTTCACTCATCATTTAAATATCTGCTTTAAGATGAGATTAAGTGACCCCATTTGTGTTTTCCAGTGACCATAAGGAGAGTCAGGAGTGCTTACTGTACCTTGTAGATAAATAGGTTTGATAAGCCAGTCTTGAAGTCATAAACAGAGACACCAAGGGAGAGATGAGGGACCTTATCAGAAGAAACTCAACAGTTTTCCTGGTATTTTGTCCCATGGATTGCTTCTGCATTTTACTTTTGAGAGTTATTGAAAAAAAATGCAAACAAAGTCTCAAGAAATTACTTGGACATAAAGGACCTAACTTCTTTCTCCCCTTTCCCAGTTCAGGATTGTACACACTGAACTACAGATCTTTGTGCCTCCCCTCCTTCTTGCTTCAAGATTTCAATATTTACGCTACACAGGTCCAATTTCAGCAGGACTAGGGAGACACTACCTACACAAATGAACAGAAAAGGCTAGATTAATTCAGAAGGTAAACTGGGTTAAAATCACTATTACAGAAATTTCGTAACACAGGAAAAATCTAATAGAATGGATATTTCTTTGCTAGAATAAAAATATACCAAATTAAGGCACTGCACACTTAAAAGTTCTTAAGGACTTCGAATTTTTAAGCACAAGGGAGTGTGAAACTCTGACATTACTATTAAAGTCAAAAAAGAAATGGGTAGAGATAACATGAATGTTTGCAAGTACATTACCTTCTTGTGGGAGGGAAACAAGTGTGTGCACATGTGCACTTATATGTGCGCAAAAACGTGCAGTGGGGGAATTAGGAAAGGAAACAATTTTATTTTCCTAAACTCACCAGGAATAAAGAAAAATAGATCATGGTGTATTTTTTCTGAAATAAACAAACTAAAAGTTGCAAAAGAGTAACGTAGAAATTTCTTCTTTGTATCAGCACAGATTTCTGAAGTAATAGGCTATAATATATTTTATAATATGATGAATTTGTAAATGTTTTAATGATTAAAACAAATAATATTATCTTAATCTAATGGAATTTTTTTTTAAATACAGCTAAAAGCAAACATAAACTTCTTGATGAGAATGGCAGCTGTTGTCATGTCTTTATGCATAGAGCAAATTAGCTCATATTTAAAGCTTTAAGGATTTGACTGTGTTTCTCATAGTCTTCCTGTTTGCCTTAATGTTATCCTACCATATTATCTTCTAAATATGGGAAGTGTACTTGGGAACTTATTTATCTTTTTCAGTTTATCCCAGTTTCTTGAGATAATTGTTTTAACATTGTCTTTATGGGTGGGCTGTTCCAAGTCAATGTGGAACATCAAAATTATCTTGAGAGAACCGCCTGAATTTTTTTGTGATTTTTCTCCCAGGACCCAAAACTTTTAAAATGCTGTTCTTTTCTTCCCTGAGGTAATTTTCCAGCAATGAGAGCTACTGGGCTTCTACTCAATCTACTCAAAGCTTCTTCAAGGCATTTTCTTTTATCATGTTCTTTGAGTTTTTTCATAGCCACCCAAATAATTTTCAACAAGTTTCAGCACAAAGTTTCACTAGTGATTGCTCAACAACTATCAGTGAGTGGAGTCCAGGTTTTCCAGGACTTTCAGATGGTGCAAACTGCCTTCAGATCCAGGAACTACTGGAGCAAGAAAAAGCTGTCTCCTTGGAGATGGAGAATATGCAAGACCATCAGGCTTCCTAGAGGGACCAAGGAAACATTGCATGGATAAACTTTGGTAGGTCTGAAGAAAATTAATTCATGATCCAGTTATAAATTAGCTCACCATCTACATAAACCTGTTTTAGGAAACCAGAGTTGCTGCACACTGACACTCCCAAACCCAAACACTGCAGTAGTCACATCACAACCATGAATCTCTTTTGGCAAATCATATGACTGTCAAAGTGCAGGATGACGGCAAAGTCATTTGGAGGTTGATTTATCAAATATTCTGATTAAAATAGATTAAACTTCTGCTCTAGTATTACCAGTAGATGGTGAGTTTGTGTACAAATTTTGGATCCATGATACATAAATCTAACACAATGTAGTCTGCATCCTAAAGTTACGTAGAAGAAACACACTCCAAAAATAAAAAGCCACCCTACCCTCAGTCTTTGTAGCCGGAGATGTGAGGGACAGATTTGCTCTACACTTCACAGCAGTCACTGGCAAAGCTGGGAAACGATTCAAGACCTGTGTCCTAGCCATAAAACCATGCCTGCTCTCCTGGCATAGAGAGAAATGGGAACATGCCAGAGATGCAAAGCAAATGCCAAGTTGTAGAATGGGCCCCTGAAGTATTTTTCTCCCTGGAGAGAGATTAAAATCTTGCAGTACTTATAAACACCTGCCTAATGATGACAGAATTGAATTTATTGCTTCTTGCAGCAAAAATGCCTCAGAAATAAGATATTAGATGCCCTGTTGAGAACATCCAAAACAGCATGTGTTGTAGTTATCACAGGCTTCAGGCGATAGCCTAAAACATCTGCAGCACATGTACTATTTGGTGAACACTGAGGCGCAGCTTGTAGAAACTCTGTCTGGGACCCTCCAGAGACTGTGAAGTAGCTGAGACATGATAAGACTTGAAAGAACACCTCACTTCATGATCCTCCATCACTACCCCTACACAGCAGCTCCAGTGGAAGCACTGCCAAATGCCTAAGCTGTGCACCTTCTCCTTCAGCTTATCACACTCTTAGTTTAGTGAAAACACATTTCTGAGGCTGGGATAATAAGTTTGAACAGAGATCTTAACACAGAACTGCTGCACCTTTTCCTTTGGGAATCAACTATCCTCCAAAAGCCCTTATGCCACAAAGTATTTCGAAAAGAAGACTGGGCTTCAAAAATGTTAATCAAAAGCAACATTTTAAACAAAACTTTCTAATCCCTCTTGACGCATCTACATGGTCAAAAACCAAAGCTGTGCCATAACCAGCATCTGTTGGAACAAGTAACATCAAGCCTATACAAAAAAGCTTTCCAGCTCTACCATGTTTAAAGTTGGTATCAGTAAAGGCAATGTCCATTAAACTAAATTTGACAGCGATGTTAAAGGTGAGGAACTATAATTCATATATTGCCTGTAATATGGTCAAATTCCTGGTAGAAATGGCAAAATAATCTAAACCGCAGTCACCTGATATTGTTGGATTCCTTTTCTTTTATAAAAAAAAAAGAAAGTTTTCATGACTTTTTATTGATAGAAGATGTAATCAAAATGGTCCCTTTTGACTGGAGAGATTTAATCATGCAGGTTGAGGAGGAACCCTATTTGCACGTCATAAATTAGGTGAAAAAGATCCATGTTTATTTATTTTCATTTCTTCTCCTCTGGACAAAAATCCCTATTTTATTATCTGGAACAACTGGCAAATATTTTAAAATACGGTCTTTACAAATTTAGCTTCACTCCTCAGATCTCAGGCCAACAACAGCTAAAAGAAAAAAAAAGCAAATAAATCCTTGCCCTGTTCACCCTTTCACCACCTTTATAATTCTGCTCCTCTCAGAAAAACTTAAGAGAACTGATGAACATTGCAGTGTGCCAGAGAAGTCAGTGCACACAGGCTATTTTAGATCAAAGGGAGAAATGCCCTCTGAAGTGCCAAGAGCTTCCTCACTATTATACCAAAAAAAGTGCCAGCTCATCTTTTCTGATGGATTAAATATTATAGAGAGAGATTGTGTCTAATAAGGGCAGAGCTGGGTGATTAAAGACATTATGGACTGGACAAACACAGCTTTCAACTCCCTTTGGAAATAGCCCACCCTGGCACACAAAGGTGATATACTTGCAGGGCAATAGCTTCATGTGCCAGCTTCAGCCTTGGACTGACTTCAGCCAGCAGTAGATAAGTAGATCCAAGTGAGGAGCAATGTAAGTCCCAGGACGACAATGGCACAGAAGGTATGTCCACTGCAAGACCAGAGCAACCTCAAAAAGAAAGAACCTCAAGAACATTTTTATGTGATTTCCTACGAGTACCCAGAAAGCTAACTGGATAGATATCTTCATGGTTCTCATATTCTCAACTCAAATGATAAAAAAAAGGTTTTTTGCTTTTTTCACTTCTGAGCCATCCTCAGTCTCTGCAAGTCTTCACCTTTGAGCTGGCTGCTAATCAACCAGATTCCTAAAAAAGTCTAGCTTCCTGACTTCCAAAGGATTGAAGCAGCTACGTCCTCTTGACTTGCTTTCTCTGCAAGTGCTGATTTCTTTTGTACTTTTTTAAGTGTGTGACCTTGAACAAGAGGCTTTAGGCAGCAATTGGAGCTCTTTTAGCACTCCTGAGAGCATGCCCATCTAATCTTTTTCTATCAGAAATGCCCCATGTGGTGAGACCAATGTCCATCCCCCAGGCTCCTGTCTCCCACAGTGGCTGTTGCAGAAGTGGCTTAGAGAGAGCACATGAAACAAGCCACAATCTGAAATCTAATCCTCCTGCTCCTCCTGCATCCTACTGTTAGATTTCAGATGTTAGAGGGAATATCACTTCCCAATAGGATCTGGTTTGCACCTTTTACTCATTAATTTGTCTAATCCAGTTTGAAATTCTTGTTGTGTTCTGACTTCACACTTTCTTGCAACAGACAGTTGTAGAAGTTTATTACAGGCTTTGAAGAAAGGCACTTTTAAAAACCTGTTTTAAATTACATCTGATCAGTTTCAATACATGTTCTCTGATCTAGTACTGTAGGATTTGGTAAACAAGCTTAGCACTCATCTTCTGCACTGCCTGCTTGATGCCGTAAATCAGCTTCATCCTTCTTCAGCTTTCTCTCCAAACTTAAGTGAAACCATAAGCCTGCTCTTACTTTCTTTTAGCAAATTTAGATGTCCTTTTCCATAATTTTTTTTTTTTTTTTTAGAAAAAGATATGCTCTTCCTGAGGTGCGGAGACCAATTGCACACGATACTCAAGGTGTGGAGGCACAAAGATTTTCTACAGTGGCAAAATGTCATCTTTCGTCATGTTCCCAGTATCATTCCTGATGTGGGCAGTTTTAGCTGCAAGAACACACAGAGTCAATGCTGATAAAGAACTGCTAACTCAGCACAGATTGGGCTATTCTAAAGCACCACAGAATTGTTTTGGAGACGCTTAAATTAACTCCGAACAAGAGATTAGATCACACAACAACACAGGAGAATGCCCTGCTTGCTTAAGCCCTGGAGGATTTATAACTACATGAAGGCAGTGTGCAAACTCCTCCTAGATTTGGCAGCAGCTTCCCCATCTAGGGTGCCTACAATCACAATGCATCAGATAAAGCAGGCAGGCCAACAGCCCTCCTGTGCATTTGAAATGTCTTCAGAACAGCATCTCTCTTTTTGGGAGCCCTGTCCTCTCTCCCCAAGCTCTGTATCCAATGTGAATCTGCGGCCCATGTACTACAGAGCTAATAATTACCAGAAAAAATCAGCGACTAACAAATTCTGCACAATTTAAGACTTGTTTTTGGTCACCAAGAAAATTTACCAGTGTCCCATCTGAAGGGCAAGGCATAGCTGTTATGTGACAGCAGAGGATGGAAAGTATGAACTACTTCCTTTTCACCCAGTGCTGCACGTCTTCTCCCTCCCTATGTATGCCACTGATGCACCCCAGAAAATATTTATGAGTTCTCATTCGAATACTTCAGCTGATAAATTTAATATCACATTCCCTGGGGTAAGCAAAAAATAAAATATTGCATTGGCCTTCACACATGTGGAGATTATATTACTTTACAATGAAACCCAGCAAGCTGCACATTACAGTTTTTACCACAATCTCCTTGGTAGGAATGTTTCAAATACATTGCATATGTGTGAATACAATATAAGCATACTGAAATGCTTTGAACACTGTAATATATCAGACACTTGAGTCAGCGAGGGGAAAAAAAAAGCCTTCACCTATCTTGGCTCTTATCTCAAGTCTGTGCTGTCCTTTATGTGTTCGACACTGGTGTTCTTTGGTCTGATGGATGGTGCTACTTACAGTGTTGGAAGTTCACTTCCAAACAACTGGATCCTTGACCACATCCCCTAAACCTGTCACCTCGTTCATTAAGTATCTCTGTGAAGGCAAGCAGACGAGAATGCTTGCCCTGTGTGGTATAGCTCCCAGAAAAACAGATTAAAGGTGTCGCAGCTGTACAACAAAAGTCCGTTGGTTTAGCAAACACATTTCTACACGCCGTAAAAGCCCCAGCATCTGAAGTGCTGGGGTTTTACAAGGCTGCAACGCTGGAAAGTGGGCATAGAAACCGAAAGCATTCAAAGGCATTAAAGAGTCACATTCCACATTTGCTTCCTGCGCTGCGAGCCCGCCGGGATCAGCGCGGCACCTGCTCCCGCCGGCGTGCGCTCCCGGCCGGGGCTCGGCTGCCACCTCCTGCCGCGCCGGGGAAGCGCCGCCGGGTCCCCAGGAATGAGCCCGACACAGGCACGCCAGCCCCAGCACGGGTACCCGGGACCAGCAGAAGGGGGTTTGGGATCCCCGAACTCCCAAACGGGACTATTTCCCCATTCTACGCTTCGGGAAATTACAACTCATAAGCTACAGGCACCCATCCATGCAGACCTGCCAATCTGAGACCTTCTAAACTCTATTTTTCAGGAACACAGCACGCTTGGTAGCTTCCTGTGCTTAAACCAAAATGTCCATATGTGTGAGCATTAATCATTCCCAGAGAACAAAGCACTAGCAAGCTGGTGCATCCAGGGAATGAAAACAAACCGCCAATGAACATTTCCAAGTGACTTACCAACCACCACACAGGAACTTGGTGACACAGACAAATCTTCATCACCATTTTTAACTATAAAACCACAGTCTTCCTTCTGGTTTGTTGGAGTTTGTTTTGAGGGGGGGGGGGGGGGGTGGTTAGTTGTTTGGTTTATTTCATACAAAGCAGGCTTCAGCCCAGTAGAACATTCTGTAGGTCATTCTTAGGGTCTGCTGGTTTGCCTTTGAATTTCCTAAGACAACTGTAGAAAAAACAGCAAATGACTGCGTGTTTAAATAAAACGTACCAAGAGACTTGAACAAGATGGCATATGCAACTTTCCTTTCCCCAGTACTATCTTGAGCTTTGTAATCTACCTTTAAAATGGCACATGCATGTGTGTGCATGCATGTGTCTTCATTCTTCCACGCTTGTCCCTCGACAGTTGTTCTCTCTATGCTTTGCCACTCGTTTTATGGATTATTACTGGCAAGAATGCAAGGGTAAGAGAGGGTCATCTCGAGGCTCACTGCCAGATTGTTTCTGTCTCACTGACTCAGCCTCTTGCAATTGTTGCTCTGCCTCCACCCGCTATTAACACTGTTGACCAGTCTGCCTGGTCTTTCCCACACATCCAATCCTCTCCTTTCACCCATCATCTGGAAGTGCTCCTTCTCTTCCACCACTTTCCTATTACATCACAAGTCCATGAACTGAAACACACAAACCTCCCAGTGAAAATATTTTAAGGAGTTGGCTAAGGTTTTTTTAAAAAAAGTAGTAAATAAACCCCCATCAACACCTCAACAAGAGTCTCAGAAATAATTATGTTGCTTTAGCTAAAATTAAAAAAAAAAATGAGATGGGCACTCTGCAAGGAACAATTTCAGGACATGGAAAATAAGCTTAGCAAACTTCACAACAATGTAATTGGGATCTTATGGGAAGGGCTGGCTAACAGTATCTACATTCATAACCATACCAGCTCAGTCAACAATGGTATGGTGGGGTTCATCATCATGACGTCCAGAGGGCACTGCAATTTCATGCCTATTTCTTGGTGGTAAGCCAGTTTGACTATAAGTGTTTCTTGTCTCCTTAATAGAAGAAAAAAATCACTCAAAGTTCATGTCCAAACAGTAGTTCTAAGGGTGTTCTCACACAATTACAAGTAGGAGAGGCATATATATTTCCAATAACTTTCATCGGAAAAAGACATGTATATGGGCTTGAGGGTCAGATAGAACGATGATGCTGTTCACAATGATCAAAAAAGGATCAAGACATGCTGGTTTTAACAGAAAACGTTAAAAGCTGTCATGCCGAGTTTAAAACAATGGGGTAGGTAACCACGAGGGAAGAGTCAGAACCAGCAGAGATTTTTATTTGGAGGGGTGTAAGTCAGCCTCTGCAGAAACAGGATTTGAATTTACATGTTTTTTTCAAGTACAGTAGCTTGCTAAGCTCCATGCATGTAAAGGCACTTCTTGTACACATGCTGACAAACATTCTATTTTGCTGCTCTGAAAACAGCAAAGCTGAAGGGTGTTACTTGAATTTTGTCCATTCAAATAAATGGATAAAAAAGAATATATACCATAGCTCTATTGACATATGAACACTTTTATATATATGGATATCTGAGGGTGTTTCATTTTTTTTGTGGAGGGGTTCTACAAAACATTACCTCAATTCCCTTAAACACATAGTCTTAAAACTAGAAACCTTTTGGTTCCCCCTCCCCCTGCATTTGCCTTCCTAAACCTGTCCTAAGCATCTGTATTATGTTATCCAACACACTGGCTGCTAACAATACAATCAATATAAAAGGTTACTTAGGGGTCATGGCTTTTTTTCTGTCCTTGAAATACAAAGCTTATTTTAACTGGGATTTGAACTTTTTCACTGAAGAAAATGTCTTCGAACCACTCAGGTGAGAAGAAAAAAAAAGCATACTGGAATTACTATTTTTTTTTTTTGTATGAAAGCAGGTAATTTAATAAACATTTATCTGTGCATCCACATAAAATACATTTTTTCAGTTTCACAACTTGATTGTAAAATTTTATAGGGCAGGAACCTGGCATGCCAGGCACTGACATAAATGCCTATTACATCACTTTTGGAAAATAGTATCTGTCTTCTGACATTAGTATATTCTAGAACATCGACATACAAACTCTACTGTACTACTTCAAAGAGTAAAACTTACCTTATCTTAGACACTAGCCTTAGTCAGACTACAGCAAAGATGAACAGATTCCTGACACTGACTGAGCTAGATTACAAGCTAGGTTGATTTGTACCTAAACATTTTCCCCCTTGTAGATACATTTTTTATTTAACTCTGCTTTGTGCCTAATAATCTTTCACCAGTATGAAATATTAGATATCAATAATTTTTTTTTAAACAAACCCACCAGGTACAATCCAAATTGTCTTCATAAATTTTTTAAAAGCATACTTGATACTTAAAGTATCCCCATTTCATGTAATATTGTGTTGCTCAGAGGTCTCAGTGAAGATATTTTAAATACTTCTGCTTAAGTACTATAAAAAGTCCCCCCAGTTGCTTTTGAATTGGAAGAGAGGAAAAGCTCCTTAAGACAAAGTGATTTTCAGATTAGTTTCCATTAGTTCATATAATATAACATGACTTGGACACTTTCAGAATGAAAAGGAGGAAGTATGGTAACCAGTGGCTGACATGCATATCAGATATTTGTATAGTGATTTATGTCCATAAAAGATTGTATCATAATTTAGAGTAGATCAGGTACATGAAGCAGTTGATATGCACTTAGAGCTTTTTGTAGTGGACTTTCATACAAAAATAATGCCAATGCACCAAAAAATTCTGAATGAATGTGGGATCATTACATATGACACATACTAACCACTCCATCTGCTCAATTTATTAAAGAGAATCTCAAAACAAACATTAGCTTGCTGACCAATGGCTGAAAACATTTCTGTGTATTTACTTAAATGTCTAAAACCATTGAAAAAATAATTTGCCATTACTTCTGCTTTCCTTAATGCTAAGAAAAACAAACCACATCTGTGCTCACCTAACATCCGCTATCTGGTTCAATGGTCTTGATGCCTAAGATTTTCAGCTTTTTGTATTTTTCATATATTTGTAGGTTTGTAGATTGCTAACATGTGGCTGCAGCTCCTAGCACTTTTCCTATCCTCTTTCCCTACATTTAGGAACAATAAGCTAACCTGCTAAACACATTCCTAAAATATTGTTTAGTCTTATTCCAAGAAGCGAACCAACTACAAGGATGTTCTGTTTTCCAACCAGAACCTGAACTAGGCATAACAAAAGTTGGGCAAAGTAGCCCGTGGCCTGCTTCCAGTGGGGCAGGACCCCATGAATTATTACATAATTAACTAACCTTTTAATTGGATAATATGATAGGTATACTAATCAACTAACCTTATAAATATTGTAGAATTACTGTACCACGTGCAGTTTTCACCATGTTGTGTACATGAAAGCTTTCAAGTAAAGGTTTGCTTTTATGCTGTCACTCTAACGCTGTTTGGGAAGATCTGTTCTATTTTCCAAGCAACAGTCTAACACAAATCACAAATCCTACTAAGGCTTCACATCCCAAACACATCGGCTCCAAAAGAGATCTTCAAGGCTGACAAACAGATGTATGTTCAGAATTCCTTCACATCACTCGGTGAGAGACCTTTGCAAAGTCTCCAGGAAAGGGAGCAGGTTTCAAGGACAATGCTTACACCAGTGTCAGGAACACAGACACATGAGGAACACTGGCTTGAAGCTGGCATGGCCAGGTTTTCCAAAACAAACAAGGAACAAAACCAGACAGGTAGAAGCAATTCTAAACCAGAAACGTTATTAAACAGAAAATATTGGGGCCTATGCCTAATTTCTTACAGGATATTGTGTGGTTTAATATTAAATATATTTTTTCTATATGTCGGATTAGTTCTCATCCTTCATAAAGTACTTAATGCATTGAATAAGACAAGAAGATATACTCTTCTCTTGTCGAAGCCGGCAAAGTAAACAATGCTCTCCAAATTAATGGCTGAAGCCCACAAAAGTGCTTATGCAGTGTGGAGATTTGCTGCTGCCAAGCCCTGATCCCTCAACACTCGTGCTACTGCAAAACACACCCACACGTTACAACAGGACCCCGACGGGAGCAAGTTGTCCTAAAACAAAATTACCTTCAAGTGAGCTCTCAAGCTCACACATTAGAAGCACACACACACCCTTTTAACCAGAACTGGCACAGAGTAGCTGTGCCATTATCCCAGACTCCAAGGAGCTGAAACAGCAAAACATGCACTGTCATGGGAAAGAGAGGGGTCAGGTACCCTACAGGTACCCCAGTCAGGCCCATGATTCCATCAAAGTAGGAGCTGTGCAGATGTGCTGCTGCTGTTCAGATACTCAAGCTTTTGTGACCTACAGCAAAATCCGTAACAGACAGAAAACCAGTAGTGGCCTGGATGACACACAGGTGGTTCTAAAACAAAATGAGCTCTTAAATATTTTCAAGACTTTTTTTTAATTATCACACAGTATGTTCTCCAATGCTCTCTGGAAGTCTGTACTTGACACCTTCACAATGACTTAGCAGAATATCTTCAAAGCACTTCATTAGCTTTCTACTTCATGGTGAAACATAATTTAGGCCTGAAAACAACTACCTTTCCATACAAAACCACCTAAGCCCACTATTTTAGTTCAGAAAAAAAAAAATCTGATGCTTTTGCCAACCAAAAGCCATAAACATACATCACTGAGCAAACCATTCTGTATTATCCCACTTTCAAAAGGAGAACATACAAGTGACATTAAATATGATCAACAACAGAGGAAAACTCAGGGTCAGTCCTGGAACACTAACTCCAAAGTCTCTAATTTCCATTCCCATGTTTAGTGCTGTCTAACCACATCCATTCAGGAGACCAGTAATGTACCTTGTGGGCAGAAGGCCTGCAACCTCAAGTAGAATACCAAACACCTCCAAAATCTTATCTAAAATCCTGCAGGACATATCAAAATCAGTAAGTCTTCTACAGTTAAACAAAAATACCCTTGACCAAGAAAGCATGAAGGTATGGATCTCTTTAGTGTACAAAGCAGAGGCCTCAGAGAAGCATTTACTAAGTGATGCACTATGAAGAAGCAGTTACCTCTCCTTTGCCTCAGCCAATTTAAAAATAAACTTTTACCAAATGCCAAGGCGAATCAAAAGGCTTGGGTGGAATTTGGTTCTCAGGAAATTTTTGAAAATAAATCAAACACTAGGGATAATCTTAAGCAAAAAGCCTAAAGCAAACTTAATCAGCTCTCCAATGCTTACCCTGCACAGGTTCCAAGGTCACTTCCTGTAATGTTTAATTTCCTGCAAAAGCCCTAATTTAATACCTAAGCATTTTGATAAGAAAATTCAGATTTCAACCTAATTCCTTCTGACAAAAAATATTTAGGAAGTGTTGATTCTATTCCAATGAAAATAACTTGGCACAAAAAGATGTCATTCCCTAGTATTAATATTCATTGCTATGTAAAATGGTGACATTAAAAAAAACAAGAAGCATTCCTGAACATTCACTGCACATTTCCTGAATGTTTAATGAGGTATCATTCCACTGCAGCAAAAGAAACATTAACAAACTTGCTTGTAAACTACAGCTCTCCTTACTTGAACCCCTTTTCCTAGGAGTTAACTCGTCACACTTCATAGTAATTCAGAGGAAATGTAATAACCCAGCTACTGCTAACGTTGCCATTCCACTGGTATAAATCAAGCACAAAAGTATTTTGATGATGTTATTTTTCTCATACCAAGTTAAAATGTGTTAAATGAGTTTTCTGTAAACCTAAATAGTTTGCGTGAGCTGGACTTGTCTCAGTTTAGTTGCAGGCTTACTACGCATGAATTAAATCACGGAATAAATTAGGTTGGAAAAGCTCATGGAGTCCAACTGCAAATGGAACACTGTCAAGACCACTACTAATCCATGTTCTTAAGTGTTACAAATCTTTTAACTGCCTCCAGGACTGGTGATTCCACCACTTCCCTGGGCAGCCTGCTCCAAAGCCTGACCATATTTAATACCCAGTCTAAACCTCCCTGGCCATTTTCTCTTAACCTGTAACTTGTTACTTCGGAGAAAAGACTCCACCTCATTGCAACCTCCTTTCAGATGGTTGTAGAGTGGCAAGGTCTCTCAAGCCTCCTCCAGGCCGAACAACCCCAGCTTCTCCTCAGTGGCTCCAGACCCTTCACAAGATTTGCCATCCTCCTTTGAGAACACTCCAGTACCTTAAGGTTGGTTTTCTGAGGGCCCCAGAAGTGAACTTTATGTGAAGGTTCACAGAACATCCTTTTGTTTACCCAGCATATCCTACTTCTCCAGTGTTAAGAGGTGGACAGGAAATCTAGTGATGGTACCAAAATGCATATTTTGAATCTGATTTCTCCATAAATATTGGGGAAATGAAAAAGGTAACTGCCTCAGGTATTAACATAGAGCCTTCCACATGCTCTAATTAAGTAAAATACTAACAGCTAGACACCTTCAGAATTTTTACTAAAGGCTATCAGCTGTTTTCTCATCCATTTCAGTGGCAGCTCGTCTCTTCACTCCAAGACCATCTCAGAATTACAATTCACCAGAACATATACATTCCTTCCAACAGTACCCTTATTTTTTCAACAGCAAATCATAAAATAGTCCCCTATGTGTTGGTATGCAGTGCTTCACATCACAAGACATCAATAGCAGTTGTGTGAGAAAGGACACATGCCTTCTCCATCCTACTAGGTAATTTTGTCAAAAGTAACAATGAAAAGCCATATATTTTTGCCAAAAAGACAAGCACTTCAAAAAGCTGTTTGTTGGCACGTTTTTACCCGCTACAGGAGATGCTTGTTGAATTGCATTTACTACACTTCCCTGGGAGATGCAAGGACTTAAGACTATTCTCAACAGGTAAAAAAATGTTCTAGTAGAGGGATTTTCAGGTAAACAAATTTCAACCTCAGCAACACACATGCCACTGAACTCAAGTACTGAGCTCCACTTTTAGATCCCAATTCCCTTTGTGAATTAAACTGAATGTAACAGCCAGGCAAGGAAAAACAAACTATAAATCCCATGAGACTGCTACCACAACTTCAGATAGTTCTTTCTTCAGAATGTAGCTATAAGCATTATAAAATATGGAGAACAAATTGCAAAACTATTTTATCTAAAAATCCTTGGAAGATGCAGCTTTTCAAGACCAAGCATGCTTTGGTGTGCTTCTGTATATGAATCATATATTCAAAATTATTAACCACTCACCTGAAAAAGTTCTTGCAATATTTGTCTTAACTCTAGTCAAGAAATATTCTTTAGATTATCCCTATTCTCATTATTGAGAAGCCTCCAGTAATTTAATTAAATGGGATCTGCAACTAAGGCTCTGCTCTAGAGATTACTCCTGTAATTTCAACTAAACATTCAAGCAACTATAGATTCAGCATTCAAGAAACACTTGTACATTTGTGCTTCTCTTAATTTTCAATACTAGCTCGACATCAGCTGTAAAAACTACCTTAACAGAGAATTTCAGAGACAAGACTGAACACGCATGAAGTTTAGCAAAAGGATACAGACCCTGCAGACTTGAACAGGTGACTTTACTGAGTACACCTGAAAATGTTACTACAGAAACCTCCCCGACAACCCAAGTCACCCAGATCTAGCTACTATAAAGCTGGGACAGGGCCAAAACTAAAGAGATCTTTCAAGAGCCTAAAGAAGTGCTGTAAGAAAAGTGCACCTGAGCCCAGAGGGGAAAGATGGCTGCCTTTGCTCTTACACTTATAACTAGGGATATCAAGAGGGGTTACAAACCATGATGAAAATTTTAAGTACCTGAACACAGATAAACATTCCCATATCCTCAGCCACAAGTGCTCAGCCCCAATATTCACATTTGCATCTTAGACATTAGCACAACAGAGCAATTCCTTATGACTCACTTAATTTAAGAGCTGCTCTGCAAAAATTAAGATATATAAAAACTTACAGGAGAGAAACAAACCAGACTTTCTAGTCTGAATCCCTTGTTTCCAAAAAACTGACAAAACACAAGTTCTGAACATCAATTAACTACTACAGAAATCAAGACACTGGGCAAGTTAGGAGTTCAACACTGCCTCATCTGAGCAAGTGAGAACTCAACTACTCAGCAACCCTACCTACCGAGAACTACAGAATCAGATCCACAAGTGCATGACAGTACTAGTTAAAAGATGCTATCACTCACAGTTTGAGGCAGAGGAACAAGTAAAACACATCTTGTGTCCATCAAGTTACCTGAATAAATTAAGAAGCATTTATAGAAATCCTACAACACCTCAGAAGACTTGTGTAACAGTTTAAGGCGCTCCCCTTATTTGTCTCAGCAGAGGGAGCCAAATTTTTATCACAGATGCAGCAATATTTTAGACAAGTTATTCAAAATCCTAGAAATACAGACCAAAGCACTACCAAGCAAGGACAGTAATCGTCTGTATTATTGCAGCTTGAATCTGTTCCATGTTCTAGCTGGTAACTTCTGGGGTAGGAACAGGAAACAGAATTACCCTAAAATAAGAAGGGCAGGGATCCCCACGATCTTTTTAGCAAACTGATAGTTAAAATACTAATTAACTGCACTAACATTTACTAAGTTCTTGCATCTTCTGATGCTATCCTTTGCAACTCAAAAGAACTGTTCCACAGACACCAAATCATTGATCACACATACACTAGACTGGTTCAAAATTTATTTGTCATTCATTTCTTGCACTTGAAGTACTCTTCGATGACATCTTTGGCCTGAGATTCCTTGCCATAGTCCTGTAACACAAAACCCATTATTAACATACAGACCCATCCTAAATTTTACAAACTGTTTTTTACAAGGACAAATGGGATTCTGACACTTTATCACAAGGAATTTCCAAAATTCCACACAAGTACGCTCAAGCAATCTGCCAGTTTTTTCCTCGTTCTTTAATAAGACTATTCTAATAATGTACTGTTCTATTTCATTCAAATATAACACCCATTGACAGGGATGCAAACAAAATCTTTTCTGTTTAAAGAAACTCAAGTAAAGTATGTGAAAAAGCAGCATAATTATGAAAACACATGCAGAAGACACTAGTCTTGATTGTGAAGATGTAGCCATCTCTTGGGACCTCAGAGACCACAAAGTCTTCAAGGCTCGTACTGTGGCTTTACTTTGCCAGTGTTATTGTGAAATAAGCTCCGCAAAACATTTTCAAGTTGAGCGGACATGCTGAACTGGCATTTTTTTCTGAAGCAAAGCTTCTTAAGCTCTAGGTAGGCCTTTGCTTTTCATCATTACTGGCAGGTAGGGATAGATACTTTGAGGACACAACCATTAACTCACAAAATGTATATGAGTACATAAACATGATAGGGAATATAAAACATGGAAGTAGCTTATGTTCACTATCAACAATATAAAGCAACTGTTTAAAAAAAAATTAATTTGGGAGCTGTATTTAACAGCTCCTTATGTAAAGCAACCTTTGGTTTACTACTTATTTTCAGAAGTCAAGAAATAAGCCATAACTAGCAATCTTACTTTGACAACCACACAACTGCAGCCCACCACTTTGCGAGGTTTTCCTTCTCTGTCGATCTTGCAGAGACCCACCCATTCGCCCAGCTTCTTGTTGTCATCAACCTGTGCAGGGCATCACATCACATTAGAACTTGCTATTTCTGGCATACCAGGGTCCAGCCCAGCAGCTGCTGTACTGTCAGAAGCATTGGGTAACGGATGGCTGCTTTCCTCACAAGCATCAGCAGAGGGAGCCAAAGTATCATCATCGTACAGCACGAGCCTCCCCGGAGGCACAGGCACCGTCCTCCCACGCTCCACTCCCAGCAACAGTTCTACTTCTTTATTATACAGGACACCAGAATTCACTTTAACTGTGCAAAATAACCAATCTACATCCCTTGCCATTTACATCCACGGGTTTTTACTGTGGCAAAATGGCAATCACACAGAACTAGAACAATCTGCTAAGGGAAATTCTGCCTAGGTAAGTAAGCCATACACAGAATCACAGCAGTGTTCTAAAAGTTCAGCTCTCTACATACCGACACAAGCGTAACTGCTCCAAACTTGTGTCTTAAGTTGTCACTCACCTTTATTAAGTTGATCTGATGTTCTGCACAGAGTGCTTCAACTAATTTTACGTATGTGGGTTCATCACAATTTGAAGCCAGAACGCAGAGATGGGCTTGGCGTCTGAAACAAAATGAGAACTGACAGATGTTACTTCAGACACTACTTGAAATTTGATAATCAAAACTGAAAATAACTGAATTCAGCACATGCATTTCTAGAGAACCCCTTCCTAAGTTTAAATTTTTGGTTATGAGACACCATAAGCTTTTGAAATACTAAATATACTTTTGATGTGATTTGTCACTTTTTATGTTTATCATATATACACAACAGGTTATTCATACATTGTTAGCTTTATCCTCAGATTCTATTCCCATTTTGAAAGCTTCTAAAAAATACCACTAAATAAATTCTCAGCCATTGGAAAAAGGTTTAACAACTGGATTAACACCAGGTCCCCTACAGAACTGGTGTCATTGCTACAAAGCAATCAAGTTGCAAGCTGCTTTTTCTTATTTACCACAGGTTACAGTAATTTAACATTAGAACTGTAATTACTAAAAGCTTGAATTTCCATGTCAAGGTGTTATAAGTTCTTCAGAACAATCTTTTCTACTTACGTTCAAAGAAGCTGTTATGACAGGGCCCCAATTCTAATTAGGATCTTTGTATACTGTGGTACAATGTTAAGATACCAAAGGGATACCTGACAACAGAGAGAGCTGAGTAGGTCTTCTATGCTTAACCTAATGCAATGTGACCTCTGCAAACAAAGCCAGTTTTCCCTAAAAAGACGTTCTTTATCAGGAGTGTCACCAAATGCCAGAAACGTTTTTGAGCAAGAACCATCACACACAAATGTGTACAACCTCATACATACATCATCCTTTTTAACACACAGCTTATGAAGCTGTAGCTGAACTCAGAGGAACTCACACAAACTGGTTGACAGACACCTAACTCGTATTTCTCGGCCCTTGTTTAGTGCCTTGTCCCAGAGGTTTCTGCACACAGGTTTGTCAGACAGCAGTTATCACTCATAGGACGAGTGCAGGGGTATCCGACAAACTGAAGTCATCACCCAAACACTGCAGCTTTACATTTAAGTAGTTTTTTCTTGCAAGGAAAGTATGGCTTTGCATATAAGCACACAGAGGTGTGTGCATATGCCTATATATATATACAGATATATTTTGCCCTATAAAAGACCATAACTGATTACCCCATGACTGACACATAAGAAGCTCAATACTCTTTCAATATTGCACCTTGAGAATTACCTACTGTTACAATATGCCAAAAAAAAAAAAGTGTAAGAAAGCTATGATTTTAAGGCCTTCTCATAAAAACAAAATCACCTCTTCCAGGTTAAGTCTGAAACAGTATTAACCCAATTCAAATTTTAAAAAGTTTTGAGAAGGCTTTATCACTTCTTAAAACATAAGGTTCTTGAGCCCCAGATTTTCATTGACACATTCAGCAAGCATCATTCCATTTTCTTCACAAAACCCAAACACCCACATGAACACTCGATGGCAGTGGGGCCACAAAATAACAGAACCTAATACACCAGATACTGCTGTTCCTGAATCATCGAGCTTAGCTTCTGTACTTTAAGATCCCACTTTAAAACCCCAAAACAGAGGTTACAAAACACAAAAATTACTGGCAGAAAACTATAGTCTTGAGTAAGTTTTAAACTAAACACCTGGACAAAATAGCCACTGCAGGTGTTCAACATACCTCATCACAAGATCTCACTCAGCTTTACTATTCACAGTAGAGAAACTGGTGACACCACACTTACTTGTCCAAGGCTTTGGCTGCTTCACGGATACCGCGAGCAAGGCCATCATGGATAAGTGCGGTCTTCAGCACTTCTTGCAGAGCGGTGTTAACATCCATTACACCTCCAGCAGTAATGCTAAAGAGAAGACACATAATGTTCTGATCGTGCCAACATCTTACAACTAAAAGCAAAAGCGTCCCGTCCACCTGCAAGCACATGCCCATTAAAAAGTACAGAAGAAAAGCAAGTTAAATAACTAAGCCAAAGGAATAACTGACAAAGGATGAACTTGAAAGAAGCTGAGGCACTGAACCGTCCTGGCGAGCCACCGGGCCGCGTTGCCTCCATGCTCCTTTAAGGGACATGCCATGCGCCCAGCGGCCCTGCCAGGCGGGACCCCGCGCCCATCTCCCAGCCTGCGGCCTGCAGGAAGCACGCAGCAGCACCGCGCCGGGACCCGCGCACACGGCACAGCCGGAGCTCCCAAGCCCGACGCGCAACGGAGCGACCCGGCCCCTCCGCCCGCCGCGACCCTGCTCACCCTTCCTCGGCCATGGCGCTCTCGGTGGGTGCGGTCCCCGCCCGGGTTCCTGCTGCAAATACAGACACAGGCCGCCCCGGTGAGCGGCGCCGGCCGCCCCGGGGCCCCCGCCCGGCCCGCTCCCGCCGCGATGCCCCGAGGGCCGGGGGGATCCCGCCCGGCCGGGCCCCAGCGCCATCGCGCACACTCACCCGGCACCGCCGCGCGCCGCTGCACAGAGAGGAGGCCCGCCCGCCGCCGCGCGCTCTTATACCGCCACAGGACCCCGGCCTGCGCGCCTGCGTGCGCGCGCCGGGGCTGCCCGCCGCGGTGCCTGATCATCAGCGTGCTCGCCCCGTGTCCATGGGAGAGCGGGATTTGTGTACGTACGGAACCGAGAACTGGGAAGGGGTTTGAAACAGAAATTAAAGGATGAAAGTGAATCGCTATAAGCAACAACTGCAAATTGGCTTTGTCAAACAAATACTCTATAGGAGATACCTCTGCTGTTATCAGTGACTTGACCCCAGCCTGCAGCCACAGCAGGATCTTCAATTAGGATTAAATAAAGCTTCGCAATGAAGTCCGTTTGTTATTTTCCGGGGAAAGAGTGGTGCAAATTAAGTCTCCGAAGGAAAACTATCACCCAAGAGGTTCCTTAAAAAGGAACGTGGTTCTTTAAATGGAAAAACCACTTCTAAGTGTTTAAAGCATCCTTTTGATTTGGGGGAGCAGCCTCCAGGGGGAAGACCAACTGCGACACCTGGACAGGGGTCACCTAGGGCTGCATCACTGGCCAGAGGTCACCTGGGCTGCTTCCCTAGGGCAGGAAGCACTCCTGGTGCTGCCAAAGCAGTCTGGCCTCACCTGGCACTGTCCCTCTGTCGCTGATGGTCCAGAGATGGGGAGCATGGGGAGCACACCTTAATTCTGCCCTCTGCTAGCGGGTCACAGCACTGAGCAGTAGCTCGGAAACCTAACAAGTGCGACTGCTCACCCCTGCTCCTGCCAGGGGCTCACACACACACGGGTGATTCAGCTGACTGAGGGATCATCACAGCCACCGCATTGTTGCTTGTTTGGGTGCTGTCAGTCTGACACGGGGCTTTGTCCATCCCAGCTGCTTCAGACTGGATGACTTGAGTGTTGGGTACACTACATGTCACCATCTTTGTAAAAAGTACATAGTGACCAAGTATAAGAGAAATAGGTAACAAATATCGATAGCCACGGTTTGTGGCTAACGCAGTCAAACACATTTGTCACCAGCATTGTCAGCCACCTGTTCCACGGTATGTTCTACTTTGCTCTTCCTGCTGTTGCCAAGCAGCAGGATGTAGGCTAAATCCAGGTAGGGAAGAGACACTGTGCACACTGTGCACAAAGCAACTCACCAGAGCTGGGCAGGGCAGGGGAGGACAGAGAGGCAAAGTGGAACCTGCTCAGCTGTCTCGAGCAGCCCCACATGCCTGCAGCTCAGGCAGCACAGCCTTCCGGAGCCTGCCTGGGGGAAAGGCCTGGCTGGGGGCTGCAGCGCTTCCAGGCTCCAGCTGTGAGACACGGCTCGTGCCAGCTCTGAGGCAGCCACGTACATTACAGAGATGTAGGACGGGGAGAAGCCAATCTCTGAGAAAGTCATGGAGAGAGAAGCGCAGTACGGAGGCTCTCCTCTCCCTGGACGCTGAGCTACCAAGGACAAAGTGGGTAGGAACGACACTGCCCACTGCTAACACGGGCAGCCTCTAAGGTGCGTTTGGCACCTCCAATCCTGCCGTATATTACTCGAAACTGTGAACTGCAGCTCCTGTTGCAATGCCCCAGTGGATTGCAACCACTGCAGTCTCAACACAGATATTCTAATTTAGCAGCTCCTGTGGGACATGTGGTCCTGACCTCTTCCCTGCTTCCTCCACAAGAGGTGGGAACATGTAATTTCCTTTATACTGCTCAGACCCCAGAAAGCGTGCAAGCACATACAAATTATACTAGCCACTTTTTTCCATCTCTTCAGGGGAGAATGTTTTTCCCTATATCCACCTGTCACTTAATCTTCTTGTGCCCTTGAAAAGCCCCAAAGGCACCTAATCTATAGAGTAGTTTTTATACTGAGTGGAGCAATATACCATTATGTCCCCTAAAGGTCTTGAAAGTATGAGAAGTCTGTATGCAGCCTAAGACACATAGGTATCTCCAGGAAGTGCTATATACGTTCAGCCCAGGAGATGGAAGTGTGCACATCTGAAAGCTTTGTATTACAGCAAAAATTATAGTAACAGTCAAAGTATAGTCTAATATTCCAGCAGCAGAACATTCAAAAGCAGTTTTCCTAACACAGCTGAAAGAAAACAAAGCTGTGCTGAGATGGAAGTTATGTATGTGTAGAGAGGATGTTTTCACTGGCACTGAACTCTGCGTGGAAATGTTGGTGTAGCCTAGTAGGAGTCTGTTATTTGTGTGTAATAACTAATGCACGTGTGTGATCCTGTTGGAAGGTCCCTTCCACCGCACAGTGGGAGCTCAGTGTTCGTGTGTGTTCTGCATGCTGTTGGCACTACTCCACCTGCTCCACCTTTCTGTCCGTATTCCTAGAAGCAATAGCGTGGAGTTATGTTCATTGAGCACCCTGCAGTTCAAATGCTGGCATACAGCCATGGGGAATGACATGCTTAAGCCAAAGATTGCAGTCCTGTGCTAAAAGTACTTCTAGTGCCCTTGAGGTTGGGTGAGTGGCGTAACCAGTGCTAGAAAATGAGGAGCTGCCCAGTGCAGGGCAAGAGCCTGCCTAGGTTCTAAAGGGCTGAGGTGGTGTCAGTGCAGACACTGACCTGCAGCTTCACTGAGCAGCCAGCCCCAGCAGAGGAACTTGGTCCTCTCAAAATTTGGTTATATTATAAACAGCATAATATGCTACCTATAAACTTGGATTTGGGGAGAGGAAGACAAGCTACTGTCACATGGCGTTCAAGAATTTTGATTCTTTCCAGCCTGCTGTTCTGAGTGATCCATTTGGACTCTTGCTGCATATATTTAAAAATCCTTTGGTTATAGCTACTACCCTTTGTGCTTGTCATTCAGTTCCTTGACTCTCCCTGTCTCCCTTTCCAGGCTGGCAGCTTCCCTCTTTCTTTCCACTCTGATCAAAATGGGAACTGAACTTAGGGACTTTTTCAGAAGAGCAGTACTGCAGTGAGGCTCTAGCGGTTCACTCTTGTCTCAGCCATCCTCTTCCTGCTCCTTTTTCCCATTATCTATTTCGCTCCTTGTCTCTTGCTCTGTGTGCTGGTTTGAAAACAAACCAGTGGGAGACACCAAGTCAGAATAACAATTTAATAGGAAAATTAAAAATAAAGGTAGAAAACACTGGTTTAGACTGACAGAGTCAGGATACAGCCTGACACCCTGTTGGTCAGGGTGGCAATAGCAGTCTGATAAGATGGTGGCTGCAGTCCTCTTGAAGTGATGGATGTGGCTCTGTTGAAGCGGTGATCCTGTAGAAGGGTCTGGTCTTCCTCAGAAGGTCCAGTGGTGACTATGTGGCTCTTGTCCTCTGGGGATCCAGTGGAAAGGCTGTCTCTGGTGTTCCAAACCTCCGAGTATATACAGATGGGAAACGCTCAGTTCCTCCTCCTGGGTGGAGCCTCTCACAATGGGATGGTGAGGCATGAGGCAAGGCATTGATGGGCCCATGAACAGGAGACAGTCCGGAGGGAGGAGGCAGGGAACACTGCCCCACCTGGTTTCAATAGCTCATGAAGATGGTAATAGAATACACTGCAACTCAGGACACTCTGGTAACCTTTACCTTTCCCTTTAGCTCACTCTGGCAACCACAACCCATATATATTTTCTTCAAAATGTCAGACTTCAAGGGTTGTTTAAGTGCCATATTGTAAACTGTGGACACTCAGGAACTGAGTAATGAGCAGTACAGACAGTGGCGCAGTGTGGTGAGGCAGCCACGTAGGCAGGTGAAAGTATCGGGTATTGCAAACTCCCAAGAGAGGTCCGTGACACTGCTGAACTCTGAGCACTCAGTTCTGAATTTCAGTTCTGAACAATCCTTGCAAAAACTTACTTTCATCTGATGTCTGTCTCTAGAAATACAAAACACAGTCATGTGCAATAAGTAAATGTCATAGGATAAATTATCTCATTTTCCTTGCAAAACAGAAATGATTTCTTAGTCTTGTGGAAAATCAAGCTAGAAGTCTTCTTGTTCTATATCCACGGAAGTCCTGCTCACCATCCCAGAGGGGAGAGATGTATATTTCCAAGTACCTCCAGATGTAGAAAAGAAGAGCCACCCATGTGCAAGAGATGTCTGTGACAAGGTTCAAGCGCTTGGACAAATTATGGAGAGACCGTTCTGGAGTCTCAGAGAGAGGACAATCTATGGTATTTCAATACCAGTTTGAAATGGAGTAAGGCCTTGATTCATGATAACTGAAAAAAACAGCTTGCTTCTTTCTGTTGCCTTCCGCAGATTTTGCATTAGCTGCTCAAAGGATGTGGTTTTCATGTTGTCATATTAGAGTAATTTTAAACTATTTCCCAATAGCATTGTGCAGCTGCTGACAAAAAAAATATTAATATGATGTAAATATGCACTAAGGATTTCTTGATTGCAATGCAAAAGTCTTTCTAAGATCTCTATAACTATACACAGAGCAATAATAAGGAATATGTGTTTGCACATGTGCTGAGCATTTCATAATGTCCTGGATATCCAAGAAGGAAGCCACTCTTAAGGCAGTTGTCCTTAATATGTTTTTAGCTCTTGGACGGAAGCCATGAATTTGACTCTATGTCTAGTAGTTATAGAAAAGTAGTGCTCTAAGCCTTGAATTCTACATACAATTTGGGATCTGAAAGAAAAAATACATTTTATTAAAATTGTTGTAGATGTGACATAAGCAAGAAAGGCTTGTATGCTTTTAAAAAATATATTTTTTTGTTAGACTTGATAAACTGTTGTAATAGGCTGGAACAGGTCCTGGTTCAAAGGCTAGCAAGTATTTGTAGCTGTACTGGTTTTGGCAGGGGTAGCGTTATTTGTCTTCACAGTAGCTGGTATGGGGCTGTGTTTTGGATTTGTGCTGTAAACAGCGTTGATAACACAGGGATGTTTTAGTAACTGCTTGCACAGAGCCAAGGCCTTTTCTGCTTCTCAGCCCACTGCAACAGTGAGGAGGCTGGGGATGCACAAGGAGCTGGGACAAGGAACTGACCACAGGGATATCCCATACCGTATGCTGTCCTGCTCACCATATGTAGAGTTGGGGGAAGGAGAAGAAAGTGGGGGACATTCAGACTGATGGCATTTGTCTTCCCAAGTAATAGTTACATGTGATGGAGCCCTGCTTTCCTGGAGATTGCTGAACACCTGCCTGCCCATGGGAACTGGTGAAGAAATTCCTTGTTTTGCTTTGCTTGCGTGCATAGCTCTTCCTTCACCAGTTAAACTGTCTTTATCTCAATGCATAGGTTTTCTAACTAATGCTCTTTGCCCAATCCCACTGGCAGGGAATGAATGAGAGGATGTGTGGGGCTGAGTTGCTGGCTGGTGTTAAACCACAATGATAGGTTACTAAGAATATGCGAAGAATTAACAAACATGTTCTATCAACAAGTTTCTTTTGGCAATCATGAGCGGTGCAGAAGCAAGGAAGTTCACAGCCATGTTTCATTACTGGAGTCCTGCATCACTGCTGCTTCCCACACTTCAGCCTTCTGCGCATACTGACTTTGTGGAAATCTCACTCCTTAGGCTTTGTTGGATTACTCATATGTAATTATTAATGAGAGGATGGGATTGGGTTTCAAAAGTAGTTGGAAGGTGTAGAGTTAAGAGTCTAGACTGGAAAGAGAAAGTAGTTGGAGTAAGAACTGTTTCATCTCCTGAACATAGCTGACTGCATTTCTAGCCACAATAATGAATGCTTTATTCTCTTGCCACAATTTTAATCTTTCTCTACAAATTTCTCTTATTCACTCTATTTGTGTGTCATTCTTTGCATATATCCTGTTTTTGTTATTATCCTTTTGTGAACTCATGACTTGCAAGTGCTCTTCCTCTCTTTTTTTTTCTTTTTTTTTCTTTTTTCTTTTTTTTTTTTTGTTTTTTGTGGAGGGGGGTAAGGCTGCCCAAGAGGCAATATCTGTGGAAAGGATTTATGTTTATGTCTTTTTCTGGAGGCAGACAGGAAAAGATCAAGGTAGTTCTTAGGGACTTTTCAACAGTCATAACATATGCTACACAAAATATATTGTCAAAATAGTCTTCAGCAAAGGAACATGTTGCTGGTTTTTTTTGTGGCTGCTAAATAGCTTTTAAGTTTCCTAATGTTGTGGTAAGAAAGTAGTTCTGCTTTTTTCCTGTCATGTAGAATGTGAGACTCTAAAGTTAGGTACATGGCAACATTTGTTCTGAAATGTCCTTTTTAAGCATCTTAATATTGTAACTGGTGACTAGATAGAATACTGATAGCTTAGTTAAAATAGTGCTTTTAAGACGCAATTACTGTTTTTTCTCTTCAAGCAATAGGTGGTCTGTCTCTTGCTATGTTTGGAAGTGATCCTCAGCTCACCCCTCATCTGCTTCCTCACTTTCCTGCCCTGTGGACAGGAACTTGTGCCAAATGCACTGATTATACCACCTCTTCCTCATCTCCAGCTTGAATTTACTCCTGGCCAGTTTACAGCTGCTAATTCTTGTGACAATATTGTCGTTAAGCCCTTGTGTCTCTGTTTCATGAATCCTGCAGCTTGCTGGAGGCCGTGCAATAATCGGCGATCTTGCTTGGTCTACCAGTCTTAACAATGTATGGTGAATGCCCTGCGCAGGTGTGCATCCCCTGGGCCAGGTGTGCAGCGTACCCCGCCAGGTTGTCATCGGACCGCCGCAAGCTCGGCGCTCTCCCGG